>NMRB01002408.1:72444-83389 GCA_002633025.1 Notospermus geniculatus
AAAGAAACTCTTCAAACCGATTTGGTTTTCAAATGATGTTCATTATGAACCGTGGGGAATCACTGCATAGACTCAAGTTCAACAAAATATTGCACAGAATAAAAATACAATGTACAAAAACTATACACGAACAAAATGGCGCGAGATTCATTGCACAGAAATTCAACCATCTGATTGGTTGATGGGAAGATTCATTGCACAGAAATTCAACCATCTGATTGGTTGGTGGGAATCATTGCACAGAAATCCAACCATCTGATTGGTTGGTGGGAAGATTCATTGCACAGAAATCCAACCATCTGATTGGTTGGTGGGAAGTTGCCGTAGCAACATTAAGAACCAGAATTTGCCATACTGAAATATCAAATTCAAGAATTTATGCAAAGTTAAGTGACCTATTACACCCATTTGCAACACAAACTGTATTTTCATGCTAAAATTAATTGATATATTTACAATATATCACATTGAATACAAATAATTGTTAAAAACATTGCACTGTGATTGGCCTGTTTCTGGATGATGTGGGTAATTCATAATCACCACGACAACCAGATTGAACACACAATTATGACAAATATCATCATATTATTATGATTCATAAGTATCTGAGTGAGAGGAGATTCATTTCCTTTTTATGCACTTTCCAAGATTGTCATAACCAAAGATGGGACGTGCCACAGTGGTCTAGTGGCTCGGGTCTCTGGCTTGTGGTCATGAGGTCCGTGGATTGAAACTCACTGTCCAGCTGGTGTGAGACTCTGGGCAGGTCACTTTGCCTACCTTGCCTCACTCCACCCAGGTGTATCAGGGTACTGGTCTGAAATGCTCAGATTGTAGTTGAATGAGCAGCTCATCTGAGTTCTACTGAAAGGTTTCAGGATAAACTGGGGTTAAAGTGTAAAGTCGGATGACACCTCTATCGACTATGAACCCAAACTTTAACTTTAACTTAAGTAGTGAATCTTACTTGAGGAACATCTCACACCTATAAAATATCTAAACAGTTCCTTCTTTATCATCCAACGGATCAGTTCTCAAGAATGTTTGCATTTCACCTGAGATATACACTGACTAGACAGAGTAAAGCCAAGTAGATTCTTAAACACGAGTATTTTCCTAATTACATTCTGAATATTTTTTCACTCCAAGTCATGTAGATTTCATCGTCTGCAAGTCTGTTAGGCAGACACTAGTTCGTGTTTTAGGCAGACACTACATGTAGTTCGTGTTTTAGGCAGACACTAGTCGTGTTTGGAAATTCAAGTACTAATTCCCAAATCAAACATCGAGAATGTCTCACGATATCGGGAATAAACTTATTAAGATTTCACGGCATGTCTCGAATACCTCATCTGGATCACATAATCGAGAAACTATCTACAAAATGTATACGTTTCGTTCAACAAATCAACAAATTAATCCAATAAATGTTGAAAAAATATGGTCATCTAAAAATGATTTACATTGAGTTACTATAATACATGATAATCTGGAAGAACTACGAATGTTGTCAGCTAGAAGTCACAAGGCCATGGTATAACTAATTCTTCGTTTCTTGTCCCCTGGATTTCAGAAAATGTACACTTTCACCTAGAATACAAAATTCAAATTCTGCACTGCACATTTTACGTTTTACGAAGAAGTACGTTCAATTTCAAAATATTAGAACACTGATATCATTTTTTCATTTTTCATGTTGACGACCTGAGATATCAAAATGGATGTGAATGCCGGACCAGAAACAGAGAATCATTTACATATGGCCTAATGGAAGCACAATGATATTGTTGACTGTAGTGTAATGAAATCGATCAACTTTATACAACTCTGCAGCATTCCTGCGACCCGAATAATATAAACAAATGCATCCTTTCTTGTCTAAAATGTTCCAAGTAGATTTCTCTGATCATTCGACCATCAGGCAAGAAAATTGCTCAGTCGTCGTCATGAGGAAGAAATTTGAAAATATTTGAAAAAACAACCCTAGGCCTGCACACTAACTTGTTTTAAAGTGCCACTGTATGCCTCAGTATCCCTCCCCTGGTGGCGGAATTGGGAACCAAGTGATAAGACTGGTGTCCTGTCCAACCATACAACGCCAAGTAACACCGAGGCTAAGCTGATACTATGTCGAAACCTTAGCTGACAAAAATGGCCGCCATCCTTTTCATCACTTGAGAAGTTCAACGCGCTGTCATGGCATGACTAACCCTTCATCAAGTGAGGTACCATGCGTCAACTCATTCTTTTATGTGTGGCAACAGTCTCAATGCCTAATTGGTAACTTAGATCATCCGAATGGATACCAGTAGATTTGAACAGTCTTGTCGAGCATACATAAACGAGATTGCCTAAAGGTCAAAGGTTATGTCGGCTGCCACGAGATAGGAAACCTAATGCATACAGTACCAACTTTGATGAAGTTCACACAACTTTTCTAGGAAGATCTAGGAATCTGTTCTCTGTACCAGAGAAAGGGTGTCAGAGTGATCAGCTAGGACTGAGTCAAGTAAAACATCGGTGACTAGAATTGAAAATTTGACAGAAGAAACTACATGTACTACAGTAAAATACTTAGTTGATTGCACATTAACCTGAAATTGCACCGTTTATGAGCAGCATTTTATGAAATATTGCACGCTATTATGCCCTTCCCAATCGCATTGACTATCATGAGATTCAAATGAATGTGTTGTAAAGTCCGACTGAGGGTATGTTACGTCTTTTTGTAAATTAGTTGGAAACCTTACGGAAGTTTGGTTTTCTGACAGGTAGGCCTAGTTTGAGATTCAGTTAATCTGCAGAATAGAAATTTTTCTACCGGAAGACCTAAACAGTGTTGAGGGGGAATGCCGTCAGAATTCCGCTTGTGGATTTGACACATGGAAGCACAATTTACCTTCAAAAATAAGTTTCACATTTGTGAGCAATAATTTCCAAGGTTGAGAGACACACGAATCATGCACCGTGATTCAATGGGAGACTTTACTGCCATTAGAGGCCGTTACCAGTTAGCGGTCCTAGAATGTCATGGAATTTGACATCACAGAGAAGAATTGCACACAACGACGTCGTCCATAATGACTTGGATGCCATGGCTTATGTCTGTGATGTCAAATTTTGTGACGTTCTAGGACTGCTAACAGGTGGCGACCTCTAACGGCAGTAAGGCCTCCCATCAGTGAGGCAGCTTCAGAAGTTTAAAGCACCATTTTCGATAATCGTGGAGAACTAAATTTAGCCAGGTCAGCAAGATGTTCGAATTCACTCAGCACCTGAGTTGGCTGAAGGATCAACATTGGTGCCTTTCGTACGGCATGTAGAGCATAAAGAACTACAGAATTATGACACTGCTGTGATACGGTTCTCAATGAGTATTCATTACTAAATGGAAGCCAAATTCAACTCTGGAAGACTAATAAAAAATCTGTAAATCACTGAACCCAGGTGAGGCATGCACATGTACTGGTACATCGCCTGAATTTTCAAGAAACTTTGAGTAGGATTTTTTAATATTTTGCCCAAATACGTTCCTCAAAGGAATCTTGATTAAGGTAGTTTATAGTTGAGCTACATGAAATTTTTATAAAGAAATGGCACTAAAGTTTTAACAAAAATTGATTGCACGTCTTACTAAATATGAATAGTTTAAATGCACCACGTGTTGGCTAAAATATGAGCGTATTGTCTTGCATGCTTATTCATGACTTGTCTATCTACAATTTGCATATCTTAACAAGTGAATGGTTAAGAATCTGAGCCACTGGATTTGAATAAATGTTTCAACTGAGATTATAGATCAAATTGCTTACATTTTGGGCGATTTGTGAAAAAAAAATTGTGAAATGTACCGTACCATACATTTGTGGTCGACAAACTTGTTTTCCCATTTTTGTAACGTTGCTTCCGAAAAGTTCTGAGGGAGCGTGTCGGTCGGACGCACGTCTTACCGCGGTCAGGGCCTAGCACAGGTGGCAGCACCAATGGAAAGCCAAAATGCCAACATTCCCATGTTTATTTTTCATTTTCAGTCGAAACATGAATTCAAATTGTCAAAATAGCTCAACATTCCTCGAGTAAAAAAGTTTCATCCAAATGTTTTCTATTTTTTCATTATTGAGATTGTTTTCTAACAATGGAAGGGAACACAGATGAGGCATACTTCTAACAGAAAAAAAATTGCACACCGGCTAGTCACTGCATGGTTCTATGAAAATTTCAATGCATCGTTTTTCGGGCGCATTTCACCAAGAAGTAATTTTAGAGTTACTCAATTGTTTTCATTGAGAATTACGCTGACCCCAAACAAAACTTTACATTCTAATTTACCACACGGCTAGATAGTCCAACATTTTCATGCCAGGGTAACCTGCAGACCACTGCCACCAGGAGGCACTGGGAGCTGCCGTACCTCTTTTTCTGCCCAATGTTTAATTGTTGCACTGCGTCAATGACATTGTTATATACGGTGACATTTTTGTATTGCTTTGCTGTTCTTAGCATTATCGGCACACCCACTCGCAGCGCCACCCAGTCGGGTTAAAAAGTAAAGTAGATTCTTCATTGACATCAAATCCAGCCCAACTTGAGCATTACACATACACATTAAGACTGCATCTAGACACACATTTAAAAAAAATATCAACATGAAATTGAAATAGGCTATTTCTCGCATATGATGCAAAATCACATGAAATAAGAAAACACACAATTCTCAAAATGTTCACATTGCGTTGCGTCCCAGAGACAGTAGATCAAATGAAGTAATCATACAGTTAATTCCAACTCTTTTTTTGCACAAATATACAGATTAAATTCCAATAAAGACATCTAGATGTAAAAATCTCTCAACTTTGTTTGTCCTCGAGAATCAACAGATATAAAGTGTATTATGGAATGCCTGCCGGTGACAATGGGTTTATCATGAAAGTTGCTTCGTCACAACATCCCTCTTCTTTCCACTCGCTTTTTCTTCATGTCACCCCTTTTTTCAACACCAAGGAGACTTACAAGTTTGCTAGGCTACCCGGCCTGCCCAGGTGCCAGCATTTCCAACCTGACAAAGCTTTAGCTACTGCGGCGTTAATCTTATACCACCATGGGGATTTCTGCCGTGTCGCACTCTGTTTCCTCGTCCAGTTTTCCATTCGTCGGCTTGCAATACTTATAGCGGTGATTCATATGTTGGCTGTACGACCCCGAATGACTGAATCGCTTCCCACACTTTTTACATTGGAATGGTTTCTCCCCCGAATGAAGACGCTTGTGCTCCGTCAGGTGATGCTTGTGTTTGAAGGCCTTCCCGCAGATGTCACAGGCAAAGGGTCGAGCTCCTGGAGAAAGAGGGAAGAAACGGTCAATGCACGAAAGAAACCCTTTGATCCCTGCAAAAAATTGGGAACCAGGCACGGATCCGGGGGGGGGGGGGTGCACCCGGTGTGTGAAATTCTGAAATTTGGAGCAAATCATTGAAATTCACCACAGATTTCAATGCTTCTAGGGGAGTGCACCCCTCTTTTCCGAAATCGTGAATCCACCCCTGGGAATCTCCCAGACAAACACAGCCAAGTCTGCAGCAATCACAGCTTCAGCTTCAGCTTGGCATATATTCTGGTTCTGCAGCACTAGGCTTCATTTAGCATGTTTCGTGATGATCCCTTGCCAGTCACCCATCCACGTAGTGGTTGCACTCAACGTTGCTTCAAGAGCTGCGAGGCCAACGTGCCAACCACTAGGCCATAAAGGAAATCCTCCATGGCCAGTGGGTTAAGCGTGCCATGTCCCCACGACTACACGTTTTTGGGGGTTTCAGTAGAAACTTCTGACACGTACCGGAATGTTCGTATTTGTGTCTGGCAAGTGAACTCTGCTTGCTGAACATCTTTTCACACTGGTCGCAGGCGTACATGCCCTCGCCCTCGTCAACCTTATGATGTTTCCACGATTTGCGCTTCTTTCCACCCGGGCCGTCGTCATCCAGTAACCCGTCAAGGTAATCAGGCGAGTACTCACAATGCTCCTGCAATGACACAAACATAAAATTTTACAATTCCAGAACTCAAGCAACTTTGTTTTACTGGTTACAAGACACCAATTTACTTACAAGATACATTGTATAACAGCGCTTGAGCAGTTTGCTAGAAATCCAAGATCACGGGTACCATCGAACGAAGGTGTAACTTAAAGCCATACTGTCTTCAATTCGGAAAGTGCTTACATTTGCCGACGTTAGTGTCGTGTAAAATGTACTATGCTCTATCTAAATACTTTAGAGCTCTGTCTGCAGTTTTTTCAATGGGCCGTATTTTAGAACGTTCCTTAACATTAAGGCCAACCTTAAATCTATTGTTTTCGATGGTTTTACAATAGACTTCAGGTCGACCTTAGCGTTAAGGAACGTTCTAAAATACGACCCATAGTGTGCTGAAAACTAGGTCTTGATTCTTTGAAGTACGTATCAGGCAAGCATTTTGGGGACCTTCACGAGGCTATGAGACCTCTACCTGCATTCTGTTAACACTTTGCAAACACTGCAAAATTCAATACAAAGGGGATTTAACTTACCATTCTCATGATTTTCTCTTTTGAGAACTTTCCAAGTTCGTCGAAGGAATGATTGGTCGTGTGGCTGAAGACAGAATCCGAGAAACTACCCGGGGACGAGTTCATACTGCTCTCAAACGGATGACCGTCCACGCTGTTATCGCAACTTGAATCATCTGTCATGTGCTGGCTATTCTGACTAGGAACCATCATGTTAGGAATACGGTGGTCAAACGGTGAAAGTTTCGAGTTCGAACACAGGTTACCGTTTTTATCTAAAGAATTATGGAGTCCATTTTCTTGGGGTTTGGTGTAGATGAAGCCACGACTGTCGTTGCCGGTCAGTGGAGAATGCATAGAGGAAAATGGGTTTTTAAGTATATATCGATGCTCGGCATCGCTCAGAGGCACGGATGAAGGTTCTTTTTTTATGCTTAAGTTCAGCACCGTTCCCATGCTACCGTTCTCAGAGAGTGACGGTGATTTATTCGGCGTGGCACAATGTGCCGGCGAAGGAGACGAGCGCTTCGTGACCGATAAGTCCAGCGGTTCTGCTTGCGATGTCGAGAGTGGAGGTTTTGCTGATGGAATGGGTGATCTGATCGTGTTCATGAAGGAGTTGAAACCATGAGCATGAGGTGGCGGTGGAGCAATCTGAGGAATGACCAACGAACTGGCGGACTGAGTACCATTAAAATGCTGCGGGATCATTGGAATGAACGGCGACGCCTTGGGTGAGTAATCTAAACTATCGGGCGAGTCATCAGGCCGACGCGACCTGGCCATGTTCGGGAAATATGGCACCTCTTTTCCACGCTTTCTGTCTCTCGCACGCATATTCTGAAACCACACCTGCACCACACGTTTGGGAAAACCGATTTCGTTTCCAATCCGTATCAGTTCATATTTCCGTGGCCGCGGATTGATTTCGTAATAAGCTCTTAGAACCCGTAATTGTTCCTCGCTGATCAACGACCGAACACGACATTTCATTTTCTCCGTCCCGTCTTTGCTTTCGTTCTCTGAATCCTCCTCGTCTTCCGAACCCGTTCGTTGTCCGTCATCGTTTTTTGGCTCCTCCTCCTCCTCCACAATTTTCTCCTTATTGACTGGAATGTCACCGTTATTTTTACACAAATAACGCTCGTGCTGATGCAGTTCAACGGCACTCTGAAAACTCATACCACAAAACTTGCACATCAAATCAGAGTTTTTCACCTTCCCATCCTCGTCCCCAGAATCCATTTTGCTGCCTATAGTTTCATTCTTCTTCACCGGCTCCGCCTTCAACCAATCGTTTTTCGTTTCCATGATACTGTCGTTTTTTGGACACAAGTAACGTTCATGTTGATGCAATTTTACCGCGCTGTCGAATTTTTCATCACAGTAGCAACACACGTACCTGGCGTCATCGCCATTACCTGAATCCTGATTCGTCCCCTCCTCCTCATCGCCGTCGGCAACGACGGGCAGTTTACTGATTTCCCATTTCTCATCCTTTGTCTGATGTTCTATTTGCTTCGTAACGGTCCTTTCAACAATCTCGAGAATTCGTTTGACTGAATCTAGATCGTTGCCAGAATCGTCATCATTCACACCATCAACACTAGGAGCACCATCGTTCTTCTCCTCATCACCGTCGCCACATCCATCAACTGCTACTTTACCCGGTGACCGTGCGATGCCAGCACTCTCCTCTTTTTTACCGCCGTCTACATCATCCCTTTCCTCTTTCTTCAACTCATGAATTTTCTCCTTTCGCTCGACGTCTTGTCCGTTCAGCCCCAAAAGCGTCTGCACGCTATGCTTCTCAAATCCCATCTTCTCCTTCGTCTTCTCAAATTCACTCACAAATGGATTCAACTTGCCGAAATTCGGCGGTAGGCACGGTATCGGACTTGGCAAGCCGTGCATCATCGGAGCTAAGAGATGACTCGGGAATGGACCATATGGTAAGAAGGGCTGCATGCCGCTCAACAATGGCGCAAAATGCGATGGAATCGGCGGGCACTGGGAGATAAAAGGCCGTGGGAAATTCGCAAACGGACTCGCGAATGACGTCACTGGATGCATATCAAGCTCTTGTTCAAGTTTCTGCGGACTTGTGTCCTTCCCACCTAAACGTCGGTTCACCATATTTTTTGCCCAAGGCCAACATTTCTTTGAGGTCATATGGGAACTGTAGGAACCGGAATGACTGAACCGCTTCCCACAATGGGAACACTGGAATGGTTTCTCGCCGGAATGAATGCGGACGTGCTCCTTCAAATGATGTTTGAATTTGAACGCTTTCCCGCACTCGGGGCACTTGAATTTTCTCAAATCAGAACTCTCGTCATGGCTGATCATGTGACGCTGCAAACGATAAATATTCGCAAACGTTTTATGACACACTTTGCACGATTGCGAGGTTATCGAATGTAACGCCATATGTTTGTCCAACTGGATTTTGTTGGTGAACTTATCGTTACATTTTGGGCACGTGTTTCGATCGACGGCACTTCCGTGGAATGTCTGCATGTGGTCCTGGAGACTGTGGAGGTGGGCAAAGTCTTTATCACAGTGATGACACTTCAACAGGAAACTATCGTCTGCAGGCGGACCTGGAAAAAATCAGAGGAATTTTTGTTAGCCTTATAGAACACAGGGCTAAATATCAATGGCAGTCACCTGTAAAAACACACTGACTGTTATGGAGGTTTTGTGCAATGACATAAGAGGCCAAGATCAGGAAGTTGACACATGCGCACTGTGTCCATGTACGTGGGCAAAATTGTACCCATCTGTGCCTGGTCCAGACGAAGCACGGTAAAAATTTCTTAGTGTAAGGCCAAGCACACATCTGCGGCAAAACTCAATGTGGTAGGGGTGTCATTTAGCCGGGTCAACTTTAAAACACACCCCTACCGCATTTGCCGCAAATGTGCACCTGGCTTTAAAGGGACTATTGTCACCCCTGCAGCTGCCCTGTTTTTATAGGCCCTAATATCACTTACCATCCATGTGTTCATTTTGTTCCGCGTCCTCTTGGTCGCTGACGGGTTCAGGGAAGATGACGGCGGTGTCGCTACGATTCATAAACTCCTTTATTTTGTCTTCTTCACTCTGGTGTGGTGACGGCACACGCTCGTCTGACTTCATCTCTGAAAGCAGGAAAAACAAATTTGCCATGTGGTTATCTTGACATTTTACTGTGGTTGTTCATGTACACGTGACCCGATCTTGCAAAAATAGGCACATGTCGCCACCGAGAAAAGGGTGAACAGCTTTACAACACAACAGCTGAAAGGTATGTCTCTGCAGGTTGACACAATAAATCAAAGTCGTCTCCGCGATATTTGCAAATTTTTGATCCCCACCGGGGTCTTCCTCAGGCACTTTCAAGTCAAAATCCCAGAAGTGAATGAGCTAAATCCTAATTGTGGGTTATAGTTAATAGTTATAATGAGGAAGCCTTGCTGCCATCTTTTGGCAATACGCGAGGCTGGCTGCTCCTAGAGATGTAAAACATATTATCAGAGTGATTCTTGGCTCCACCCACCTGTGTGTCCCTTCGTTTCCTCGACGACCATACTGGTGTCTGTCTCCGCTACATGCTCGTCTGTTTCCATCTTCGTCTCTCCCTCATCTTTAGTGTCAAGGTCACCATTCACAGAGGCCCCGTTGCTCCGATTCTCGCCGTTACTAACATGGTCGTCATGGAGACCATTACTCATTCCCCCTTTAACAAATAACCTGCTTTCCTCCAATTTGGCCAAATTAAGCTTCTCTTCCTGAACTGGAAATACAATAGGGGAAAAAGTTTTAGAATTTTGAAACAAACTAGAGTTGTCAGTTGAGTCTGCATGCAGACTCTGGAGTCTCCGCCACGCGTCGCATGTCACACTAGCTAGGCCTACCGTATAAGAGACATGCACGGCAAATTTTGACCCGCAATACCACATGAAAGAACGAATGTAAGGTTTTATTGATGAAAGTGACGTAAACTGAACCGGAAACTGTTTCTTTGATGTATGATTTTAATCCACTCTGCCTCGCGCAATTTGACTTCCAAAAGTGTCCGAGAATAGATTTTTCAGTGACGGCGGTCCTATTCTCGGACACCATCCCCATCCCGCCATGTCCTCGGACAGTTGCTTTTTGTGGCCAAAATGTCAAAAGGAATGACAGTTTCGTTAGGGCCTACCAAAAAACAGAATGCCGATCGGGAAATGGGGGATATGGGCCGAGGACATGGCGGATATACGCCTAGCCGAGTTGGATGTTGGTCATGTTCGTTAGCATGTCGTCCATGTTGTCAGGCTGGGATCATACGGCAGTCGTGGCGCAAAACATCGTCGTAAACATCAGCATGGATAAATTAAACAACATACACAAGACGTGGAAATGAAAGAATACT
>NMRB01002409.1:16394-37756 GCA_002633025.1 Notospermus geniculatus
TTGAACTTGTGGAACTTTCCATCTTAGGTGTTTCTTAGCTGCCCATGGTGATTATGTAGGACCGTCTTTTTTATGGGCTGGCTCTGTAATTGTCATCTTTTATCATAATTTTGGTATCTGAAAGCGGGAAAACTAATGTATTGCCTGTGTTTGTCTGAGGAACTGTCTCGGAGGGCTGGAATATCTCAGGTAATCGTTGAGTATCCAAGTGGTTCTCTCACAAGATTTTCATGGTTTTATTCTGAAACACGAAATATTGCAAGCATAAATTTTTAAGATTTTTCCAATGAGCCCATAATCCATAGAAACGGGAATGATGGAAACCTACCGAGTGTCCAAGCCATGACCAGCCCATAATGAAGAGAAAAACAGGATGACATTGTACATAACATGTAACATAATAGCCACGTCGGATATGAACTGATGTCTCAGTTGTGGCCTGCTCTCATACATTGATTGGCAAAGCCTTGGTAGTAAATGTACGTTTTTTTTTGTTCTGATTCTTTTTCATGTCTCATCAGAAGCAGGCCTTAGATTTTGGACCCTCGAAAGTTATCAATTCTAAGAATAGTATGGAATGTGAAAGAAGGTTGTGAGATGTGGCCATCAGATTTGGCTGCTTTGGGAGTCATTTTGTCATAGAATGTTTTTGAGATACAGGCTTAGAAAACTCACTGTTTCCTTGTTTATGCCTATAGAGCATGTTTTTGCTTGCCGTTTATCCGTCCATTTTATGTATTTTTGTGGCATGTCGTCTGAGTTCTGTGAGGAGATTTGTGTCCGTAAACATCCATTGTCAGTTTGCTCTCAGTATTGCCATAGCTGCATGTAGATCCCAACCTGAAAGCGTAGTTACCATAATTTGCACAAGGCCCTCATGCCGTACCCAAAGATTTTACTAACACTAATTGTTGTGATTGTACCTGTAAATACACATACAGTGGCTTTCTTATTAAAGTTTTCAAATGTACATGTAGGTAGTGAAATTAAGTCTTGTTCATTTCTCTGAGCCAAAGTCAGGTCACCCTCTGCTCTGTCTGGATGCAATAGGAGCAGTCAGCCGCACATATTGCCAAAAGATGGCAGCAAAGTTCTAGCGGACCAATACACAGGAAAATCCACGGGAGTCGTGCTCGGTCAAGAATGAATGGGTCAGCTATATGCATTGAATTGGGCTGTAGTGACACCTAGTAGTCAACTCGCTCACAGCTCCTATTCCTTGCAGAATATTCCCAACTAATTTTCATGTCACATTCATTGTTTTCAGACTCCTTGAACTTTAAGGAGTCTGAAAACGATGAATGCAACATGAAAATGGTGTGCAGTAACTTTTCGCACGAGTCCCTTTAATAAGGAACTCATGTTGTGAACATGTGGAAAAGTAGGCTCTGTTGCAGGCAATTTGGCCAATCTACATCCAGTATGACGTCATGTGATCGATGACATCACAACAAAACTGATTCTATTGGAGACTTATTTTTCGGTGGGTCAACTTCAGTGTCCCGTCATTCTCTCACAACTCGTTCAAACAAGTTGCCAAACGTTCATTGTAGCTGTCGTCGATGTGTGGGCAACTTGTGAAGCCATTCGACCACCTGCATTACATTGAGATTGAGTGACATATACCAAGAAGGAATCAAACAGAAGTTTTGATACCCACGAAATATAGCCATTCTTTATTTCACAGTGTGACTACATGCATTGGCATATTATAATCATCAGGCAATGAATGATGGAAGTATTACTACACATGATCCTATGAATGACCAGTTATGATGAGACAATGGTGCTATGGTACATTCTAAATGCACAAATGGAACCTGGCAATTGACAAATAATTGATATCAACTTGGGTACAATGCACTTCTAAAGCCATTAGTGCTTTAATAGTACATTTACATGTATTTACAGGAGGTATTATTAAAGGGGGAATAAACAGATACATCATTTCTATTTCAACTGGATGCCTACTGTTGAATACAGAGTTGTCATAATTTGGTCAATAGATTCACAACATCGTCTTTAAAATCATGATTAATGCCTCCACAACAGAGATAACATCACTGGGTAAGTCACGGTTCACAGATTTGACAAGCAGAATGACAAATTCCAATTATAAATCCTTGTTGACCACAATGCCAATTTCTCCCAAGACGCCCACTTTCAACTTGTTACATAAGAAGCATAAAAATAAGTAAAAACGTTACTCTTGTAGCCACAGAATAACGAAAAGCAGCCAATTAACCCCTTCATTTTCTGTCCAAACACATTGGCAGTACATGTACACCAATTCAGCCTCCTCCAGCTGCCAAATTTTTATGTACGCATACAGTCGGGCAAGGGCTCAGGAACTACCATCTTAATTGTAACTTCACAGCTTTACACAAGAATATATTCATCAATCTACATAAAAAGAATACTCACATCAAATTTTAAAACAATTAATGGCATGGTTGCTTCAGAACAGACAAATGTTCGCTATAATACCATAAAGGCATTCTTTTATGCTGATATCGGATATTGAGATGCTTCCACCACACCTCTTTACATGGATTCAAACAGCTACACAAATGTTGACCAACATGTTTATGTAGGCCTACATGTTTTTTACATGTTCAGCTTGCACTTCACTTCACACACAAAAGCCTAATATCGTCTCATACTTCCCCCACCACCCATGCTCTTGTAAGCATCAAATCTAGCATCAGCAGGTCGCGATGCAAGCGCATTTGAATTCATCATCATGCTTGCGGCCTGAGCGGCGACCCCAAGGTACATATTTGACTGAGGTTGTGCCAGTAATGGAGCTGGATTCATGTTCATTTGATTCATGGTTCTTGGTCCTGTTGAGGTGTTCATACTGCTGCTGCTACTAGGCCATCGGTCACTCTGACGTGCCACGCTTGGTTGACTCATGCTGCTCTGGTGTTGCCAGTTGCCTGAACTCTGTCCATGGCTAGCGTGGGAGTCTTTCCTTCCTCCTGTACCCCAATCATCACGGGTTGGGCCTGCAGGTCCACCTGGAAAAAAAGATCTCAACGTATAAGACATGTACCATTGAACCTTTTGCAACATTTTTATTTCACCACTCAAGTTGTCCGATTCCTTATTCTTTACATTCAGATCAACTCAACGAAAATGTATGTTCAAATTGTTCCATTATTGTCAGTAGTAAAGATGTTTTCTCCCAAATTTTATTAAATGGCACAACTAGGCAAAGGGAGAACAGTACACAAAGAAAACTAACTTTTCACCATTAAATTTAGGCACAAAAATAGACTCTCAGGCTGGCATGCAAAGCTTCTAAACTAATGCAACGGAATAACATCTAATTTTGTACCATTCACACATTCTGTTAGAACAGATCAACTTTTAGTACTGTTTTTCACATGGAGTAAATTTCACACTTCACATGGAGTAAATCACACGGGGAAACAAGTTACATGTATTCTTTGATAACACACGAGTCACTAACTAAGGATTAGAATAAGGAACACATTTAGGAAAATCACCATACATGCATGTATACATGTAGAGGATGAACACCTACACTACCAGTAGTTCAAATACGGTAATCCCCACAGCAGAAAATGACCAACTACCAGGCATTTTTATTAGATGGTAACTTGGTTACCCTTCCCGAAAAACAATGCTGCTTTCAATGTGTTACCCAATCTTCACTAGCATCAGCAAGTATTTGGGACATGTTCCCGCCCTCCGACTATGCACACCCAAGCGTAGCAATGTATGAGGTACGTGTATACATGGTAAGCCAGGATGTGCATAACTGGCCAATCCTACAGGTCATTAGAAACATTGACGATGTTGTCTTATGGACACTGATAGGCTAAATTTGTTATTTGATACTTCAAGTTGAACTGGTCGCACTGAAGATGATAAATAGCCCCCCCAAGCAAGGACGAGGTACAAAAGGAGATGCACACTTAAAGGAAGGGTTGAAAACATCGATAAAAAAAGCGAGCAGTAAATTCTAACCTCTACAACCAAAAGTCATCAATAAAACCTTGTGACAACATGGACAAATGCAGTTGTCACTTACCAGTACCAATCTTACCCCCACCACCAGAGGGATATGGCTTTGAACCCCTATCAGGCGCATGACTAGGCCCTCCATGCCAATTGTCACGAACACCAGGCGCCGATCGGCTTCCACCATATCTATTATCACCACCCTGGCCTGAAAAAGGCAAAAAATAGGGAGCCCGTGTATTGAAACAATAATTACCTCTGCCTTTTGGCTTGGGCTTTGAGGATACTGCATTGCTTCCTTGTGCGTGTTGAGAGGAGGTATTCCCACTATAAATAGTACTACTGCCTTTTCTCATGTCTGAAATGAAGCACGCCTTTAACAAAATGTACCTAGAAGCTTGGCTTCTGCATTGAAAGCGCTCAGACAATGAGTGCATTTACCAGTAGGCAGTATATAATGCAGTAGGCAAACAGCTTCCACTGGTGTATTAGGACAGGGTTGCCTCTCTAGCTGGTGGTTACATGTAAAATTTATTCGAACACTAAGAGTAATACAAAACATCAACAATGAAAGCATACAACAGAAAGACAACCAAAATCAGAGAAAAAACATGCCACATCAATCTGTTTTACACGACATTCTGAAGGAAGCAATATGAAATAGTAAGAAATGCATGGAAGATTGCTTGAAGTGACCATACCAACTGGAACCATGACATATTTTTCATTTGTATTTCATTTTTCCGTCAGGGCCGACGCAATAGCATTATTGGCCCTGGTAAGTACGGAGGAGGCCATCACAAGCTACTCATGAGATATGACATATTTTTCATGTCGGTTATCAAATAAACAGGGAGTTTTCCATACAAAATACAATACTCTCTCTGTATACTGTCTTTTCTAGAGTTTCAGTTTGTAAAGTTCCAGCCTGAAGAAGACCCCGGTTGGGGTCGAAAATTTGCTAAATATTCTGGAAATTGACTTTATATACTTTATTATATTGTGTGTCGATTTTTGTGCTCGCCTTCTCTCTGTATACTGAGCAGTTTCATTGATACTCTACAACAGATTCTCAAATGAGATAGTGTGAACATCTCTCAGTATACCAATACATTATAACCAGGGCCAAGCAGAGGTATACAGAATGTTTGCTTCACAATATTTCAACTACTGATCAATGGACTCCTATCTATGCACTTGTACATATGTACCATCTCGTATGTTTGATATTGTTGTTGATATCCAAAGAATTTTGCCTTTGCTGATTGAAGAGCCAATATGTCAGTTTTCCATTAGCTGACAATAAATTTGAGTCGAGCTTTCCAGTTGGTATGATACATGACTTCTAATTAAGTGAGAATTAATGAGCAAAATCTCACACACTAGTCACCACATGTCCCTTCCCTATTAGTCATACACTCATATCTTAAATCTGTTCAAGAAAAGCCATGGTGCATGTTGATGTTACCGGTATCTACTGTTTATCGCTTCAGGTCCCAACTTATGACAGCATCAAGACTGGGCCGGCAAATCATGAAGTGGCAAAATACAGCCACCAAAATTGCAACTGATATCACAACTCCAACATGCACACACACATTGTACAGCAACCATGAACAAACAGAACACGGTACCATAAGAAGAGATAACAAAACTGGAAACCATGAAAATGAACCAAACTTACCTTTTACAGCATCGTATCTGTCTCGCGTTTCATGTCGATCTTGAGATGCTGGAACAGTAGGATGAGGGCGCTCCGATTTCCAGTCGCTCCTCGAGTCTGAGCCTCTACGTGTCGGGGAAACCACTCTAGCTTGACGTGCCTCTGGCTCACGTGCAGCTGGCCGATGATCTCTTCCTGAGTCTCTGGCACTTCCACGGTCAAACCTTTCCAAATAGAGGGAAGCGTTTGTCAAGTGTGTCGCTTTGATTAAAGTTTCAAATCCAATACATTTGTGACCCTCCGCTACAAAACCAGTGTAAGTCGCTCGGAAAATGAGCCTAAATGTACTGACATGACACCAGGAGATAAAGACAGTAATAGAATCATTCAGACTTCACAATAGGCAGACAATACTGAAATTGACAAATGTGATCTCCACACCACAAAACCAGTCCTCAGTCACTCTGAGGTTGGCAAGTTGGGGCCGACGTATTGGTCAATTTCAGTGTCTGTCTGCTATAGTGAAGTCCGAGACCATTTCTGTGTTTATCTCCTGCCGCCACGTCAGTATGTTTAGAGTCATTTTCAGTGCGACTTAACACTGTTTGGTAGCGGAGGGTCACATATTTCTTGTAGCAAATCGAAACCATGCAGCACATGGGAATACCGCTTGCACAAAAACAAGTGACCTCGACTTCGTAATAATATTACCAACCTGTCATATCTGTCATCGCGTTCCCTTGGAGCTGCATCTCTTCGCATGAGATGCTGGAACAGTAGGATGAGGGCGCTCCGATTTCCAGTCGCTCCTCGAGTCTGAGCCTCTACGTGTCGGGGAAACCACTCTAGCTTGCCGTGCCTCTGGCTCACGTGCAGCTGGCCGATGATCTCTTCCCGAGTCTCTGGCACTTCCACGGTCAAACCTTTCCAAATAGAGGGAAGCGTTTGTCAAGTGTGTCGCTTTGATTAAAGTTTCAAATCCAATACATTTGTGACCCTCCGCTACAAAACCAGTGGTCGCTCGGAAAATGAGCCTAAATGTACTGACATGACACCAGGAAATAAAGACAGAAATAGAATCACTCAGACTTCACAATAGACAGATAATACTGAAACTGACAAATGTGACCCTGCACCACAAAACCAGTCATCAGTCACTCTGAAGTTGGCAAGTTGGGGCCGACGTATTGGTCAATTTCAGTGTCTGTCTGCTATAGTGAAGTCCGAGAGATACCATTTCTGTGTTTATCTCCTGCCGCCACGTCAGTATGTTTAGGGTCATTTTCAGTGCGACTTAACACTGTTTGGTAGCGGAGGGTCACATATTTCTTGTAGCAAAGCGAAACCATGCAGCACATGGGAATACAGCTTGCACAAAAACAAGTGACCTCGACTTCGTAATAATATTACCAACCTGTCATATCTGTCATCGCGTTCCCTTGGAGCTGCATCTCTTCGCACAACTTCTCGAGCATCTCTCCTCTCATCATACCTCACATCACGGCTTTCAACAGTGCGAGCTGGCTCACGTCTCTCGTAACGTTCAACTCTCCTTTCGAAACTATCACCACTTCGTTCTTCATATCGATTACCACGTTCTCTGTCGTAATCAGCGTATCTGAAATGCATGAATGCAATAATGGCAAATCGAGGGAGAGCATGATAACTGGTATGTAACAGGTGAATCTGCTTGAAAGTTAACGAGACTCAGCATTTGTATCTCTTGAATTGAGCAAGAGATACAATGCGAGGGTCCGTGGGTTCGATTCTGGTAGGAAGCAATGTCTTTCACCTTAGAAACTCGATTTCTATTTCTTATTCTTTACTTGTACAGTCAGACTTTGTTANGTCAATGTCGAATTCGGTAATCCGGAAACTTCGCTAATCCGAACTTGGAACCCAGGAACAAACAGGTTCGGACTAACGGGGTCTGACTGTATCTCCATTATTTGTGACCCCTCGCATAACATAAAACTGTTTGGGTCTTGCCCCTTGGTGCTGGCGATTGATGCCTTATGCGAGGGTCTGTGGGTTCGATTCTGGTAGGAAGCAATGTCTTTCACCTTAGAAACTCGATTTCTATTTCTTATTCTTGAATTGAGCAGATGTTTCGAACACCCCTCATGGAAGCAAGAATCAAATATTCCCTGCATGCACCACTTAATTCAGAAAGGCCAATGAAGCCATGGGGTACACATGGAGTACAGAGTAGAACCTCCCTTAGCGGACACTTCTGTCAGGAGGGCACTTAGGCACTAAGGACACCAAAGTTCAGTCCTTTCTATTCTTTTTTCTGGAATTAGTCCACTTCTTAATTACGAACAACGCCTGTCAGTCTGAAAGGCATCCTTATTAGAAGGGTTCCACTGTAGTTTCTACAAGATGGGGATCTGAAGATGGGGATCTGAAGATGGGGATTTGGCCCAGTGGTTAAGGCGTACTGCCCCTGAGTGCTGCAGATTGATGCCTTATGCAAGGGTCGTGGGTTCGAGTCCGGTAGGAAGCTATATCTTTCACCTTAGAAACCTGTTATTATTTCATGCCCAGTTGTTTCTATAAGGGGACTGCAGAAATATAATCACCTATCATGAGCTGCTCTTTTGTTATCCCAGAATGGTTCCTCTCGTCCACGGGGATCATACGGTCTCTTCTGAGCACGTCGAGCTTCGTCGTATCTCAATTGCTCAAGACGCCTTGCCTCGACCTCTCGTTCTCGCATCTCTCGCTCTCGTCTTTCTCGCTCGAGACGAATCCGATCACGCTCTGCTCTTTCGTTTTCTACTTTCTCTCGTTCCAACCGTTCACGTTCCATCTTAATCCTATCTCTTTCTCTCTGTAACCTCTGGGCCTCCTCCCTTTGATGTATGGCAATGTCTCGCTGACGTTTCCGTTGATATTCAATGTCTGCCTGAGCACGACGCTCGGCCTCCCTCTTCGCACGTTCTCTTTGCCGTAGCCTTGCTTTCTCCCTTTCTTCCTAAAGTCCAAAGAAACACAAAGTTCATGGAGTCAATACATACTACAGACAAGTAATCATGTATCAAAACATTTATCAAAATACATTGTAGAGTGGAACATCTCTCAGCGGACACCTCTGCCAGGAGGACACGTCTCTTTTATGGACACCAAAGTTCAGTCCCAAACTGGTCATTTCTATTCATTTTAACCTCTGTAATCAGGACACCTCTCAATTAAGGACACTGTCAGTGTTTCCGCCAGAGGGTACCAAGGGTACTATGATAGTACCCTCAAAGGAACACAAAAGGGCCATTTTCGGTAATTTCATGGGGTTTTTGCAGATTTTGAAGAAATTAGTACCCTCAAAAAAATTTCTGACGGAAACCCTGACTATCGATCAGTCCTGAAGGTGTCCGTAATAGAGAGGTTCCACTGTAGGTTGCAACAGTACCAGCTGTAACAATTAATGCAAGACTATGAAAGTGACACATTCTAAGTGGAATTCTGTGAGAATTATCCAACAGAAAATGAAGGAAATCAAATTTTTTTTATCTCACCTTGATCTTCTCAAAGGACAGTACTGTATCCTTGGACTTGCCTCTACTGCCTCGTGATGAGCCACCTCTTCTGGCAGACGAGGAACGCCTGTCATCCTTCCCTTTTTCGCCTTCCTTTTTCTCATCCTTTTTTTCACCAGTTTTTTCTCCTTCTTTCTCCTCCTTTTTTTCTGCTCCTTCAACCTTTTCCTGTCAAGTTCAATCAAATGAAACTTCATGAGTATGCTGGCAACAGCCACACAGATGGCTGTATATTTCAATAAGGCAAATTCATGGTACAGATCCAAAGGAAAAAGGACATTTCTGCCATTCGGAATAGGCAGCACCTGAATTGTGTAAACACCTACCTTTTCTCCAGTGGTGGTAGTGGCAACAGCATTCTCATCCTTTTTCTCTCCATCTTCTTTTTTTTCTGCATCTTTCTTCTCTCCCTCTTCCTTTTTATCTTTTTCACCCTCCTTTGCTTTAGCGTCTTTCTCTTTTGGTTTCTCTTTTTCTTTTTCCTTTTCCTTGTCTTTGTCTTTACTCTCAATTTTCTTGGGATCAGTTGTTGAGCGAGTATGCGTTGAATGAGCTACAACAAAAAGATGAACATTATTCATTCAACTGATTTAACCACTTTTGTGCTAGAGCTTTTTTGCATAGATTTAAAACCGGTTCTTCACAAGGCCCCCAGTGTGAACAGGCCACAGTCTCTTATTACTAGTTTGTTCGAGTACCGGAAGTGACTTAGCAGGCCTTGTCTTTTGAGGCGAGTGAAAAACTGCTCATCTCAGAACAATAGAGTTTTCTATTGTTCTCAGGCGAGCAGGTTTTCACTCGCCTCAGAACAGAAGACAAGGCCGTGTCACTCTGACCTTGACCAGATACTGTGTTTTCTGTCTTGCTCCTCTCACTGAATCATTCCTGTTATAAGCTGCGGGTGATAGGGCGTGCGGGTCTTCTGAGGATTTAGCAATGATCTATGGGGAGTGCGGGTCTTAGGGCGGTGCAGTTGGTAGTGCGAAAATACGGTAACATGCCAAGTATCATTACGATACTCACATGAAGTGCGGGACGATGTCCTACCTCCACCACTTGTCGTACGACGGTGGCTGTCACTGTGAGTGGAACGATGATGATCGGTCCGTCTGTCAGATGACCTCGTGTCAGTCCTTCTGTCGGATGCAGATGACGTCCGTCTTGAACTGCTGCTACTGGTTCCCATCGCCTTAGCAGCTGCAGAGGCAGGATCTGTCTTGGCCTAGAGAAGGAATTTTTACAATAACACAAATGTTCGCTCATCAACATTCATCAGCGTAGTCGTTAACAGCTGGGAGCTGGGTAAAATACCTGGCGGATAACATCTGTCCGGCAGAAAAAAATAGTTGAACCAAAAAAAGTTCTCAGAGTAAACACAACTGGTTTTATTCTATTGATCTGAATGTCCCAGGTGGTCAAGTTTAATGATATCGGACCACCCCCTGATCTGATAGCATTTTGGCACCCATGTGTGCACCTCTTTATGAATTTGCATCTGATAAGGGCTGTCCTACTAAGGAATCATTGGGTCGAACAGGTGACCTAATTAAGACTGAATACATGTATTAGGCTCCTCCTACTTTGTTTTTCTTTGGATGAACTGTATATGTAAGTGCACTGGTCTGACAGTATGAACAACGCCGCCTGACATGTCAATCATCCAGACAGAGACTGCTTCCCGACCTGGCTACATGCGACATGTTGGATAGAACACCGTTTCTAAGCATTTGAAAGATGTGAAAAATACCACAGGAATGTCATGGCTTCTAGATTTCAAATTTTTGTGAGGGAGGGCCCCCAGACCCCCCACTCCGGCGATGCCTTTGGCACTCGCCGATATCCATAACCGGCTGTTCATTTAGGATACCCATCTGGCAAAATCCTACGCTGCATTCATCGATTGCTCCAAACCAGAAATTGACTACGATCCAAGTTTGACAGTGCAGTGGCGAACATCAGTCCATTTTTTATGTAACTCTCACACTTTCAAGAGTCTCAACCCCTGTGGAGTTATTGCCAAGAAACCTTGTCAATTTCTAAAAATTTGTGCAGACACCTGTGTGGATAAACTCTACATCATCTACGCTTCGTATCTGGAGAGTACAGCATATCAGCTAACAGTTCTGCCATCTGTGGGTAAGTTTCATAACCAATTCCAGGGGTGGCAATGGCAAGGACTGGATGGGTTCTGATGTGTCGCCGAATGGGTAGCATCATATTCTGAGTCCCTTAACAACCCACTACTTACCCTTTCCACTGAGATCATCCGCCCATGAAGTTCAGTTCTGTGCAGGTGTTGTATACACTTGCTTGCCTCCTCCATGGTCGACATAATAACAAAGCCATAACATCTCGAACCTGGACTACGGGCATTCGTCACAACTTTGGCACCAGCAACCTGCCAAAAATTATAAGAGTGTTGCTTTTTTAATCAAAAACAAGATTGCTAATGACATCACACAGCATAGTCTGATAGTAATAATGTACTTCACCATGGCTTGGAATCGTGAAGTCCAGAACGTTTTGCATTTCTTATGTGAAGCAGTGCTTCAAGTCAGCAGATATGACAATAAAGCTTGAAAACTGAGTCTTACCTTTCCGTATTTGCTGAAGAGTGACTTGAGATCAGTTGCTCTGGTAGAACTCGATAGGCCGCTCACCCACAGGTTCTTGCCATTGTTACCTCCACTGGTACTAGATTTTCCTTTGTCTGTGATGGAAGAGAGGACCAAAAACTTACTTTTCACTTACTGTCAGCCACAAGTTGAATAACTTGAACAGATTTTTTAGTATGAACATCTTTGTGAACTAAGGATGCTTGGGCAGCAAAAAAATTTTGAAAACTTCACTAAAACTTCACAGGTGACAGGTCTTTCAATGTTGTGGGTTCCGGCTTTGGAATCAGCCGCCAACAAAAATCAGGGCACCTGAGGACAAGACCTAGTTTCAGAGTATCCTGAGGGCCCGGCCCATCCATACCGTCCGGCCTTCAGCTGTGAACAGTGTGACAAGCACTTTAGAAATTTGCTTTGGCCTAATAGGAGCTGTCAGCGACTTGACCAATAGGTGTCACTACGGCCCAATTCATATAGCGGACCCAGTCATTATTGATCGAGCAGCAATCACGTAGATTTTCCTGTACATTGGTCCGCTAGAACTTTGCTGCCATCTGTTGTCAATATGCGCGGCTGACTGCTCCTATTCAAGTGCTACCGGTACATAAATGATTGATTGAGTGATTGATTGCAAACCTCACCTTTGTCATCTTTGGGAGCTTTGCCATCCTTAGTTGCAGAAGTGCTGCAAAAATAACAGATGTATGGTTGAAACAGGGATACACGTTTTAAGAAGCCTACAACATGAAGATTACTGAACACATACAGTGCTTGCATTACATCCATTTTCATTGGTGATTTGGAGTCAACAACTAGAGCAAGTACTCACCTCTCGAAGACAAAAAAGATACAAATTAATGTTTTGAAATAAAATGTCAGATACAAGTAGTCTTGAATCGTAAATAATGTCATCAAGAGTGAAGCATAAAACCAAATGAAAACATGCATTTTGAATTACTGCATACTTCATCTTCATCTCTGTAAGAAGTTGCATTATCTGTCCAAGGAAGGACAGTTTCAACTGAAAATGTGTGTTTTTTTGGGGGGGGGGCAGGGCAATGGGCAGTGAGTTGTCTTTTTGGCAGATTCCGAATCAAATGCTGGCCTGGTGTAGTTCCCAATTTCTTGTCGGATAGATGGGATGACAACAATCAATGTCACTCATCAATCGAGGCACCCTCAGAGTTGGTCATATCCTTCTCTCCCTTGTTGTCAACATCTCATGGTCACATCGCATATGCGGCAGGAGTGACTTGGCACCCTCTGGAACTTCAGATCAATTGCTGGGACTTCTTCATTATTTGCAGTCAGATGGCAAAACTTCATACGCAAGGGGAAGGGAGGGGCATGGGGCATTGAACACTGTGTAGAGTTTAAAACTACCGGTCTGATCTCACAATCAGGTTTCTATTACCGCGGTTTGTGTATCAAAGATAAGGATGGAATCATGCCTGTTCACGGTGAACTAGTCCACGATCTCATACCAAAGCTTAACTCGGAATGGTGCTCTTCACATGTACAATATACAAACCCACATCCTTGGAACATAGCATAAACAAGAGAATTAGGACAAACCTCTTGGACTTGGCGTCTTTCTCCTCATCTTTTTTCGTTTCTTTCTTCTCTTCAGTTGATTTTTTCTCCTCTGGTTTCTTGTCGTCCGTTTTTTCCTCAGTTTTCGCAGTCCCCTGAGTGTCCTTTGAACCCTCTTCCGTGGGTGTCACGACGGTCGTCTCGGGTTTAGCGGCCTCTTCCTTCTCCTTCGTAGCAGACGCCTCCACCTTCTCAGGTTCACCGTTGGTACCTTCTTCACCCTTTTCACCCGATTTTTTACCAGGAGCAGCACCACCAAACAAATCATAATCAAAATCATTAGGGTCATCAACATGGACCACTAATGAAACATTATCATCATTTTTTGAATCGCAGGAGGTGCTAAGTTTGATAGTGTCCTCCACTGTGAGTGGAGCTTCAACTTGAACACTTTCAGGTGTCGGTGGAACTGAAACGTTTTCCGTGGCGGTTTCGTTTTTCTCTTTGGGAGCCTCATTCTTTGCGGTCTCGCCTGCTGCCGACCCATTGACCTCGTCAGTTTCCATCTTGGTTTCAGCCGTAGGCGCTGCCTGATCTTTAACAGGGCTCTCCTTAATCACTGAGTTGGAAGAGACTGGTCCTGTTTCTGGGAAATTTAATGTAGAAAAGCTGTTGAGGTATATTATGCGAGGAAAGTGAAGGCTAGTCCAGGATATGACCGTAAGCTGTATACTCACCCACAACAGGAAAGATTAGAATAGAACACACAAGAAGGCTGAGTCAGGTGACCAAGAAATACAAAATGCAGCCAAAAAGAACCTGAAGTAAAGTGACACTTCTTGCTGACTCTTGAATTTTCACACATTCCATTTTTCACTTTTTTTGTTCAGGAATGATGGTCAAAGGATCTAAAAGCCAAATCTTTATTCCACGAAAATGATAAATAGGCCTACCCATATTTCATTGGAAACATGATAACATTGAGTTTTAATACAAAGCAGCCCATTGGTGAACCTAGGTATGGACACAGAAAAAATCTAGGACAAGGGAGTGGCCAGTATTATACCATTGCTCCAATCCATGTTCTTCTATCCTTGATCACTCCGAAGTCTCGAGGTGCTGATCCTTGCCTTGAATCCTTGTGGAGTGAATATCAGTGTGACATGAAGGCAGTGACGCAGTCCTTAACCATCTTGATCAGAATGATTCTCACAGTAGATCTGCAACACATCCACGTAACTGAAACAATCTGCCAACTTTGTCCTCCGAATGCCACACAGATCATGTTTTTGAACACGAATCAGCCAAACACCAGAGTTTTCCTTTTGGTCTATTATAAATGTTCAAAGTTCCTCTCCTATTTGTAAGTTGAATACGAACATCACTGCATCCTTCCCAGTGAAGTTTTCTTCTGCATTATGCTACTCCTCCAAGTCCCACGACGTCACGGACAGCTCCCGAAACCATCTCCATCTCACAGGCGAGCAAAACTACACTCCATGCCACACTGATACGCGACGTAATGTTCATCTGGGCTCCCTTCAGCGAGATATCCGTCATAATACGTCATAAGGGGTCCCACGTACTAAGCAGATCTTCAAGTGACCAATCGTCACCAAAGAGAGTCAACTTCTGAACGTCAGGGCTACATCCAGCACTCCCAGACATGGGGATGCAGGGTCACATCAAATGAAATGGCCAGGGAACCTGCTATTTATTCTGTTTACTACATACCAACATGACATAACTTGTGTACGGTTTGTACCTGAACTACATGCAGTAGGATGGAGTATGAATCTAGAATAGCTCTCGTCTCTTCGAAAATGATGACCACCATTCCCTACTCAATGCAACCTGAATCATGCCTTCAGTTCAATAATTTTTTATAACCCATTCAAATCAACCAGTACTGTACATACCTCCTTTGACACTCTCAGAAACGGCCGTTTCATCTGGTACTGCCTCAGCCATCTCCTGTGAAAGAAAAGTAAGGAAGTTTCCATGTACTAACCATTGCTGAATATGATGTTGCGATGTGTCAATATTATTTCGTGCAGTGTTTGATATTTAAGGTCCAAAGTCAGCTATCTAATTAAAGTTAAAGTTTGGGTTTATAGTCTGATATCAACAATGGTAGAGGTGTCATCCGACTTTACACTTTAACCCCAGTCTATCCTGAAACCTTTCAGTAGAACTCAGATGAGCTGCTCATTTCCGACCAGCACCCATTTATACACCTGGGTGGAGAGAGGCCAGCGAGGCAGAGACTTGCCCAAAGTCGCACACCCAGTGGGATTCGAACCCGGGACCCTCTGACCGCTAGTCGGAGTCCCAAACGACTACACCACCGTGGCTCCCCACAGCATTGCAGATCTAATTCAAATTTTAAGTACAGATGCTGCTTCATTTAATGCTTACCTCATCAAATTTAACTTCTTCGTCTAATTGAATTGCATCCAATACATCATCATCCAGTATCTGAAAACATCAAAGTTTGAATTATTCAAGGTGTTTCCACCGTACCAGTATTAGTGTGGAATTGTAAGGAAAGAGGTGTAACTAAAATATGCAAATCTCTTGAAGTTATCTCAAAGACCAATAGATATTTACTAGTAGGCAGAAATTCAGATACTGAAACAGATATGATAGGTCTACTGTGAAAAGTGCAGAACAGTTGAAAATTTTTTCAAAAGTCTCGCTTTCCTAATCTTACCTCCATCTTTTCCTGGTCTGGTCCATCTAATATGTCATCTTCGTCCATGGATTCATCACCCTCTTCACCATTCTACAAAAAGAAACGTACACATTGTAAGGGTAATGAATACTCCAGTCATCAGATTAAGATGGCATTGGCTGGTATACATAAAAGTTAGCAAATGCTTACTTAAGATTTGCACAGTGAGGTCCAATGTAAATATACTAAATACAAAACTTGAAGTAAAAGCATTTGCTAGCTTTTATGAATATCAGTCATTAAAACTGGTCCTCCAAACAGGCAAAGTTTACTGAAACGTAGAGGGAAAGCCAATCTGCACTAAAGTAGTGAGCTGTATGTCAGCAGTGATACGGAGATAGGTTTTTTAATGTTATTAGTGAATCTTATGTAGAGACCATGAATTTTCACCTGCATTGGATAACCAGCCAAAGCATTGGCACACTCACTGACTACAAATGACTATGCACATATTTTTGAATGCAAACTGTGGGTCACAGACTCACACACGCATATATATCGGGTACATACAATAATTGATCCAATCATGAAACTGCATCAGCACCTTTGTGAGAACATTGATATCTGCTGTGTCAGCAACAAAATGATACCATAATACAATGATATGAATTTCTGTAGCTTTTTTGATCTCATAGTTCTGGAACAACAGTAACACACCTTCAGATTTACCTGAGGGTGATTATTAATGATTGGATTTCTTTTGTATAAATACAAATCATAAATCTAACTCGATACCTTGCAGTTGCTCAACTGTGCCCAAGGCTTCGGCCATGGAATCACAAGTTAGGTTTTTACACACATGTAGCGCTTTTCACTAGCACTTTAAACAAATCATTGCCCCACCCTAGTCTCTCAAAGGGCCTCATTCAGCCCTCACTTGAGAACCATGCCTACATTGTGAGTACAACCACTTTACTTTACTTTACCGTTGGTGTCACCTTGGACATGTTGGGTCTTCTTCTTAGGTGCGCATTCCGACTCATTTTGTCGTGCCGGGTCACATATGATCAAAACTTCAATATCTTGTTCACAGCATCCATACATTCACCCTGAGTACTAATACTAGTACTAACATCCATGCAGCAACTACCACCCTGCATGTGTTCGTGTTCATACAAAATGTAGTAGTAATGTACATCCCATGTGCCTGTATAACCAATCCCAATCTACCTTACCTGTTTATTATCATACCACATGAATGGCTTCAATAGCACACAGGCCTCTGTGCACTGAAGTTGTTTAGATCATCTGATATGTGCTAGTATTAATGTCGAATACGGCTCATTTAAAAGCACAGGTGTCATCAAAATGAGCTGTTTGTGGTTGGTTAGTCAATAACAACTGACAGTCACACATGATCAAGTACTCATTCATATCGGTGAATACAATACTCATTCACACACAACAAACACTGTGCCAACGACAATTGCATGTTCTCAAAAAAATAACATGACCCTTCAAAGTCAAAGCTGGCAATCTCCTTAAACAAATTTTACATTGGGCCTAGTTTTTTCTTTCCTATTAAGATTCCTTGTTATGCAAGTATATTCAGTCAGAGAGTAACATAACATAACCAGATCTTGAGGCGTGACTTGCCTGAGGTTCAATGGGATCACAACTGTGATAGAGCCCAGTACACAGTAATCAAGGTCCTATACAATGGATGCCTAATATTGTGTGGGAAACTGATCAGGACCTGAATGTCACTTTCAATTCAATAGATTTAACCACTAGTGACACCTATTGAGGCAGTGAGTTAGGTTCCTCATTGAACCATTCACAGCAAGGAGTAAGACCATCCTTGGAGGTTTTATTCCTCCAAGGACATCAAACTAAAGCCGCCCATACACGGCGCAATATTATTGCACAATATGGGGCCCAAATGGGTGGTCGTGTGCTTTTCGCATGATGGGTAGAAGATTGGCAATAACATTGCCCATTGTGATCCTCATATTGTGCAATAATATTGATCGTGTATGGGCCGCTTAAGGGCATTTCCTCAGTCAAAATGTACCTAGGTACTCCAGAGGCAAGAATTTTACCCAACTCAATTGGTAGAACTATGTACATAACTAAGATGATGAGGATGGTGTTTGCTACTTACCTCATCTTTCTTCCCTCTTGCACCTGCAAAAGAAATATCGGTATAATTTTATCAAACTACATGTATTTTGAAAGTTATTGTGATCATAGTTTCCTGTTTTATCATCGAATATTCTTCAATATTCTTAATTTTTGTGAGTGATGTGACTGCTTAACATGTAAAGCACAAAGAAAATCAAATCAAATGTCCAGACACTTCTCCTGAGTGAATGCAACAGACTGCATCTGCATCAATAATCTCCATCTCAAAGGTTGGTGGACCGAGTCTTGTCTATTAAATTCTGAGCGACCATTTTCATCTCTGAATTAGCAAGCCTTTGGAATCAGTACATACTTGATCGTTTATTGCCAGATCCAGAAACTGGTGTATTTGCTTTTTTCGTGGGGGTAGCATCGCTCACTTCAAAAACATGTTCGTTTGGATCGAGTCCTTCATCCTCGAGGGCCTGGAATGGGAGATACGCATACTGTCATTACTTTACTAACTGATATTCAACAAGCTATTCAATGTTTGCATGATGTAACATTGTTCTGTTCGGTTGCTCATTTTGCACCCCGGCTTTGCGTCACACGACGGCGTCAGCAGTACATTTTGCCCCCCTTTGCGTCATGATGGTGACGTCAGCACTGGCGGACATTGTTGTCGTGGAAACGATGAATTTATTCAGCAGACAGGCAAGTTTTCCAACCGATGGCAGTTCTTTAGTTTATTGTTTTGCAGATACACTTTTTTAATCAGGTCGCAGTGAATGACTATCTCGGCTGACGGTACTGTTTGTTTAGAGGGGTTTTTCCAAATTTGCGAGATTCAATATTGCATAGGGGTGCTGTGTGGAAAAAGGGGCTAAACTTTAGAATCCATGGCACACAATGCCTGATGGAAATCTATTGTTGTTCTGTGTGGCTAATACTCCCATCTCTACCTTGAGAATTTTGAAAAAAAATCCGGCAATATGCGAGATGATACCGGTAGGCCTAACTTCATCTGGCATGCCTTGAATGAAGTTCTCTGATTGGCTGTTTACGACGGTGTGAATAAGATCTGGTTTGGCGTTATTTGCACCGTGACGGTACGAATAGCCAGTGCGTTCCGTCAATCGTCAATTGACGACCTTTTTTTGGTGTGCACTGATGATCAGGGATGGGATTCTAAAAAGGCTAGGCCTAGGCCTAGCTAATTGTTCTGAAAAAAAATCAGCGGCATTCTTTGCGCGTATACTACAAGGCCTAATCATAGTCAAATATGGCGCTGTCCGACCCATTCCACATGGAATGGAAGTTGGGAAACCCATTCGACGCTAGGTTCACTAGTAAAATGCACTTATCAAAAGCTACCTGCAGTACTTCATACGTTAATCATGTAGACCAAAAATCACTCTATCCATATACCTGAGCCTTTCAGCATTTCACCATCGAAAATGTGTACTTTGACACCATTTTTTCATGAAATCGGACCTACGAATTATACTCCGGCCACAAACAGGAAGTAGACACCTATCGGTGAAAAATGTAACTACAGAAATATCATTAAATCCTCGATATACACGCTATTTATTCACGATTTTACCTGTATACATCATTTCATGTACAAATATGGTGTAAAAAAATATGTGGTGAACCAAATTTTGACATTTTGGCGTTATTTATTTCGATTACTATTCCACATGTGCCGACGGCATTCATTGGACAGGTAGTGCATCTATTTTTACACACGGACGTAAATACAGCCACGTGGATCGTGCAATCCTGCCCACCGTCCCGGGCAAACCCAACAAAGCAAAACTGTGGCCCGCTTTGGCCAACTTAATTGCATTTACAGACATATTTCATATCACACCAGCACCAGGCAACACCATGAAAGCCACGTGCGTTTGGTTTGTATACACTGCAGTGTTTCCGCCAGAGGGTACGCAGGGTACGCTGTGATTACCCTCAAAGGAACAGAAAAGGGCCATTTTCTTTAATTTCATGGGGTTTTTTGCTGATTTTGAAGAACTGCATACCCTCAAAAATATTTCTGGCAGAAACCCTGCACTGCTATAAATAACCGTCCAATCATGTCCTTTGAAACATCGTATTATAATTGGGGGCAGTAATCGAAATAAATAACGCCAAAATGTCAAAATTTGGTTCACCACATATTTTTTTACACCATATTTGTACATGAAATGATGTATACAGGTAAAATCGTGAATAAATAGCGTGTATATCGAGGATTTAATGATATTTCTGTAGTTACATTTTTCTCCGATAGGTGTCAGCGCCGTGTTTGTGGCCGGAGTATAATTCGTAGGTCCGATTTCATGAAAAAATGGTGTCAAAGTACACATTTTCGATGGTGAAATGCTGAAAGGCTCAGGTATATGGATAGAGTGATTTTTGGTCTACATGATTAACGTATGAAGTACTGCAGGTAGCTTTTGATAAGTGCACCTAGCGTCGAATGGGTTTCCCAACTTCCATTCCATGTGGAATGGGTCGGACAGCGCCATATTTGACTATGGCCTAATGACATATGTTGACATGACAACAGTCGTCGTTGTGTCCTGCTGCTGCTGCTCAATTTTAATTTGCCTCAGCCCTAGGCCTAGTCCATAGGGTAGGCTAGCTAGGCCTACCGGTAGGCCTAGTAAAAAAATGCCTCGCGTGGACCATCCGTTGTCAGGGGTCGAATTATTCGACGGCATCGACGGCAAAAGCCGTCGTGCCCCAGCAATTTGCCGAGCTGCCCCTCATTTTTACAATCTCTCGCCGGCAGATAGTTGCAGTGCCCTTTTGTCTCAGTTGCCTTGTGCCCTCTTGTGATGTTCAGATCTTAAAAAGTCAATAAAGTTTCGTAATCAACCCAAAATTTGTTGTTCTGTTCTTCATCTTCTGTCGGGACTTCGGAAGTGCGAGAGATAAGATAATACAATGTGTCTACAAACTACCCTGGTCCCTACCGATTCATCGAGCACAGAGATGTCTACAGAAGTGTCTGGATCCAACGGTGAGAAACGAGGTTGATAAACGCAATGCATTGTGGGCTACTTTAACATAAATTATTCGGAGCGGCTATTCTCTTGTCCGGTGTCTGTCTCCCTCCGCAACTAACAGCAACAAGGCCGCATCAGGGGGAGGTGGAAACCTGATCAGAAGAGCTGCTTCCGAACGACCGTCGGGAATCTTCGACATTGCTCGGCGCAGTG
>NMRB01002409.1:42432-53219 GCA_002633025.1 Notospermus geniculatus
CTCATCCTCGGTTCCAATACCGTGAAAAATTAATTCGCAGACCATAAAACACTCGGAGCACTTCGGTTATTTTCATCATGGACTTTGGTAGATATTAATATTTTGGGAGTAATATGATGAAATATTCGATTGGGAGTTGATTTCACATTTTTCATATTCAAATTTTATTATTAATAAGGCTCGTATTCGTGGTCATGGTGATTGTTGGTCTGTGGGACATCAAGTCCCGGAGACGAGGTTGAAAAAAAATAGTTGATATTTCCGCCATTAGGTGTCGCGCGTGCCGATTCTATTGTGCGCCATGTAAACAAACTTCATGTCGAACACGTGCGTGAATGAGGAATATTTTCATCGATCTATCACAAAGTCCGGAATTTTGTTCGCTTTCATGTAATTGAGGATGTTGCCTTTGATATATGACACACACTGGTAGCTCTTGGAATGCTGGCAAGGTATTTTTAGGCAAAATTTCGACGTTTTAAAAATTTCTCCAGCCAAAAGCCACTTGGCTGTCGGTTTGTTGTGGCTTTTTCGAGTGGCGGCCATTTTCCTCGAAACCGTCTATTCAAACTGTTCTGAATTCAGTATTCATCAAGCTACACAGCCGTTGTGATTGTACTTCATTTTGATACAGTTGAAAATTTCTTTTGCCATACCTAGAATGGTGAACCGTTGTATAAAATAGGAAAAATATTAAGGCACTGCACGTAGGCCTAGGCCTAGACCATGTAGACGAGTAGGTGATATGGCCCTAGAACACACAAAGGCAAATGCATGCAGTACACACGTGACTGCTGGTGATGGTACCGAACGAGTGCACAGCGGCCATGCGTTATGCGCAATGCACATGCGTGATGCACTGCCGAGTCGCCATCTTCTCCAGACAGAGAAAAGAAGCCAGAAGTTAACATGTTTATTACATTTCGTGGGCCTCACCTTTTGTAATCTTTCGATCAGCACTGCCTTGACACCGGATTTTTCAAGACCACGTTTTTCTAGCTCAGCTCTCAGATCAACAACGCGTAAATCGGGTAATTTCTTCGACCCTTCCATAGCGTAGGCTATGTGAAGTGCACGCACTGAATCCGTGAATGCCCGGATGACCGGGAAGAAGTTCCAGCCTCGATCTGAGATGACAAATGTCGGCGCTTTCCTCAAAAGAATTTCTCTCGGGGTGAGATAAAAGTTCCTAATTCCGCTCTAAATTTGCGTTTCCCTGCGTTTCCCCGCATTTCGAACATATGTGCCATTTTATGAAATAAGTATGAATAGGTTATACGATCACCTGACAGGGTTAAATGTGTGAGGCCGTGCGAAGCCACAGCTTGCTTTGCTTGGCCAATGGAATGGGAATGCAATGTCACATGTGGTGTGTGTTACTGTGTACATTTGTCAGTACACATGGTACACATGGTATGCATACATACAATCAATGCACGGTGGTGGTGGTCAATACATTGACATAACATAATAATAATAATAATAATAATAATAATAATAATAATAATAACATCATCATCATCATCATATAGGCTTATGGCCCCATGTGGGCCAGTTGCCTTTGTCACTAAGGCCACTGAAACTAGATGATAAGGTTCTCGTCACCGCCCGCATGCGATTTTGGCCCCGCATCAACAAAGTTCGTCGTTCATCTTTTATAAAAAATCCGCGCCAAAAATCCGCATTCGATCTCCTTGCCGACGATCTTTACATCGACTCTCCAGCGCCGCCCGCGGCGTCTGGGTGAGTGAAAAGCCGTCTGCCGTGATCGAGCTTGCTCGGGGAATCCCGCCTACCTCACTTCCAGGTGTTGTTTGCCAGATCCTCGGCATGCATTCAGTGTACATGATATGGTTCTGTGGTACCGGTATCCGGGTTGTTGATATCGATTTTCTGACGATGTGTCAGAGGGGCGGAAGCCTCGTTCTGAACACTATTGTCTGATTGTCACGGCACGTGGTGGATGAAAGATGAAAGTTGACGAAATTCCCTCACTGATTTTTGGAAATTGGTTGACGAGAACCTTATAATCTAGTTTCAGCGGCCTAATATTAACAACTTTAACATTGGTGCGCATGTAGGCCTACGTGTACTGCGGCGGTGCAAGTCGTGGTTATTTAAAAATAACAGTAGGCCTAACAGTAACATAGCCTGCCATGTGTATCATAGGCCTACTACATGTAGGGCCTATTACTGCCTGTGACTTTTTGCATGTTAGGCCCTATGTGTATTTAGTCCTGGATGAAGTACCGGTAGGGGCCTAGGCCTAGTGACTAGTGTTGGCATGATTGGTAGCGTAGCGCAAAAAGCCTAGCGGCCTACCAACCATGCAATAAATAGGCTAGGCCTAACCTAATCCATCAGGAACGAGTTGGAATCCCCAATCAGCAGGGTCGGATCACGGGCATAAATTCGGAAACTCCATGGATGTGTAACTTGGAGACTGGGCCCTACTTTTACTATTGACTCTCCAGATGCCCGTGCCGTGGTCGGATCCAGGCTGCAAAATTCCAGGGTAGACAGAAAGGGGGGCGTAGCTCGTCGAAGGTGGTGAGCACTCATAGTCTGAAAGTGCGCAGCCCAAAAGGGGGGTCTGGCGGCCTTCCCCCAGAAAAATTTGACAACTTAAGTCATGTAAGTGCTTTTAGATGCATTTTCCTGGCATCTGAGAGCAAAAAATTCAAATTAAATGTGATTAAATTTTTCTTGCTGAAAAAAATCATTGTTCTGCCAAAAATGGGGGGGGGGGCGCACGCCCCCCAGATCCGACCCTGATCAGTGTGACAGTGCAGTGCCCCCTACTAATAAAAAAGGTTGTCGATTGTCATTATTGACAAAGCCGCATTGCACAAGGCCTTAGGCCCTAGCCTAGCATAGGATTTCCATTATGTGCCAGTAACGTAACTTATGTTATGATGGGGCCGGGGATTCTAAACTTTTACTTTAGGCCACATAAAAAAAATTACTTGTTTCTCATCAGCGGCCGGACGGATTTTTCGTGCCGGGTGGATATTTTTTTATATTTTATATTTTCAAAATATAAATTATAAATGGGCCGGCCTGACAAAATAAACACTGCTGAATAACAAGATGACATTGTAAATGTCGTATGGTTCCCGATGTACAGGTTCGGACATGACATGACGTATGACATGACATATGACATATGACATGACATGACATGACACATGACATGACATGTGATATGATATGACATGACATGTGACATGATATGACATGACATGTGACATGATATGACATGACATGTGACATGATATGACATGACATGTGACATGATATGACATGACATGTGACATGATATGACATGACATGTGACATGANTTTTCAAAGATAAAAAACACTCATTTTCCAGGGCAGCATGATGTGTAAAAAGTCACTTCTGGCAACCTGACACTGACAGGTTGTAAACAGTTGTGACAGGCCTGAATTTGACACTTGTGTGTGGTCTCCCTATTCACCACGTTCACGGGCCAACCTTCATGACCCCGAACTGTTGCACTTTGATGTACATTTTCTTGAAAAAGAAAATTATAAATTGCTCTGGTCTATCTTTCTCCGTAAAATTCCTAGAAATCTAAATATAAAATATAAAATATAAATTGCCCTGACGGACCTTACCTTCACCAATGTTCTGATGAGAAACAAGTTATTTATTTTATGTGGCCTTAGCCCAGTATCATTAGCTGATAGGCCTAGGCCTACCTTTGCTTATCCAGATTGTGAATTTGTTCATTTATAATATGGGATGGTCGAGTCAGTCATGATAAAATATGCTTTTTCATCTTGATCATGTAATAATTTAGGTCCAGAACTGTAAAAAGGAATGAATAAAATAGAAGATGATGTATAGCCTAGTTCATGTTAGTTTTTCTTATTATTTTGTCTAGAAACTGATGATGTCAACACAATGATGATGATGGTAGATTGAAGGCGTGCCGCTGAAATGGTAGTCCTGAAGAATTCATTTGATGGCAGTTTGGAGGGCAATTCAACTGAAGGAGTTTCCAGGAAATTATGTCCTTTGAGGATCATGTCGCGATTTGTCAAACGCACCGTAGCAGCATTGCTCAAGTTGATTTTGATCATATTTCCGCTGTGTTTGATGTTGAACTATTTCACATCACATGTGTCGAGTGTTTCTTATAATCCTCTCCATTACGGTGGTGGAAGAGACAAGAGTTTGGAAATTCTAAGGGGATTTGGGAAAAAGGCAACAAAGGGACATATCAAGAATCCAAATGAAGGCGTTCAGTGTGTTCCGAATTCAATAAAAGTCCCTTCAGGAAAAAATATAGAAAAGGATGTATTGTGTAAAAGAACAATTCCAACTGCTGCAGCTTGTGCTGAGATAAAAAAGTTGTTTGGAAAGTTAGACTTTGGCAGTAATAAATGTGAACTAGAGCAGAAAAAGTATGACATTTGTGAGATTAGGGAAATATCAGTTGGAACATTCCATGTACATTGCAACCAAAAGTTATGTAAAGGAGAGAGTGAGTTGGGCTTGACCAATGAAAAAAATGGTAGCTTAGAATGGACAAAATTTGCCTCAACCTCAAATTTGGAGGACAGGATTGCCGAAGTGATTCATCCAACTTATAACAAGAAACATTTTGGTTTCTGCTTCATTCGTTGTGAGCCTGCACAACCGGATAGTAACGATGCTGATGATCGCGATTATGATGATACGGATTACTTTCACTATAATAAAGCTACACAATTGTTGGTTCTCCCTCCACAGGTTGAACCAACGTTCAGAAAAAGCCAATCTCAACCAAGTGAAAGTCCAGCAATTGATATTAATTTGATATTGTTGGATTCTGTGTCGCGGCATCATTTCTATCGTTCAATGCCAAATGTGCTGAGAAATTTTGAGAAAATCAATCGACAGTCTGAAGTGAAGGCCAAAGTATATGACTTCAAGTTGTTGCAGGCAATAAAGGCCAGAACATTTGAATCTATTAATGCACTATTTGCAGGAATTGTAGATGAGGAGGAAAAGCCCTTTGGAATCTATGATAAGCCCCATAGACCACTTTCCTATGAAACATTGCTCAAACCTTTGAAAAAATATGGGTACAAAAGTTTGTTTCTTGAAGATCTTTGCTGGACCTGGGAGTGGGGTGTTTCAAAAGACCTCCTTGTTGTGAACAAATCCTCTCCTACCTCAGAAACTTGGCGTCGTCTTAGAAAAGCTTTTGAAAAGGCCGGTATTGATGACACTGATATCAGTTTAGCTAGTTGTGAAATTCTCCGTGCAAATGGCGAGAATGATCCCTTTCATCAGCTTCCTGAAGTGTGCTTCAATGGTCGCAACATGAATGAGTATTTCCTGGATTATTTACTTGCCTACCAGACAAAACTTAGCCTTGCTCAACAGAATTTCATAACTTACTATGTTAATGATGATAGCCATGAAGAATTTGGCTCGCGGCTCAAAACATTGGATGAACCATTTGCCAGGTATATTAACAGCATTTTACAACATCAGAACATGTTGACGGTGATTTTCTCAGATCATGGTAATTCATACGGTACGTTTGTTGAAAATTCGTTTGAGGGTCGTCTTGAGCTGTACCATGCTTCACTTTTTGTGATTGTTCCAGATGGTGTGCGGCACAAACTTGGTGACGATAAGATATCTGCCCTTGCAACTAATCAAAATAGGCTAATTAGCTTACTGGATCTTCATTATACTTTGAAGTCATTGATACCCAATCATCATGAATATCTAGTCAAGGAAGAACACAAACAGTACCAAGTCAATCCTGATGGTTTATTTAGTGTCGTGTCTCCGAACAGAACTTGTGTGGATATGCCTCGCTTGAATCCACATCTTTGTATCTGTCAGGGACATCAGACACCTGTCATGAACAGTTCTGCTAATGCCATTTTAGCTGAATTTGCTCTCGGCAGCCTCAACAATATTATCCAAGCTCAGTTCACGGAGGCTCATCCTCGTGCTCATAATGGATTTGGAGCTTGTCAGAGGCTGGTCGCTGGAAGTTTCACAAACGTACGTGAAAGTAATGAACCAGATGGATCACTTATTACTAGGTTTGATTTGCACATTGGTTTTGTTGAACCTGATGGTCGGAAAACAGATGAAGTTTTTTTCTGCAGTGTCAAATCCAATGTTGGTAAAAATCAGGGCATGAAACTTACCTCGTTTAAGCGAATGACAAAATATGGACGTTTTGAGAAATGTGCCGACAAGGGTGTCCTATTGCATCTTTGTGTGTGTTCGTTGCATTTAAATGAAGCTGAAGTTTCAATTCCGCTTACATTAAGTACTGCTAGTATGAGCGAACCAGATGTGTTTCAGGTCAAAACTGAGATTTACGCTGTTGATGAAGAAAATTGTCTTTTTCTCTTGGTACGTCGGTATTCTGTGGGGGCAAGTTTTCAGGGGAAGAATGCTTGCAAGAATCGCCGGTACAGAATGATTTTGACTTTTAGAACAGCTAATATGGAGAGTTCACGCAGTCTTCCAATTGACACAGTAATAGGGCCTGGTGGTCAAACATTCTTGACAGTTTTGCGCCAGAGAACACGCAACAAAGATTGGAAATGGCGCTACAGTGTTCAGTATGGATTTGTTAATGTTTAGGTGTACTAAATTGGGAGGACATTCCTTCAGTTTTGCTCGTGAAACAGTAATTGAGGGTCCGTCGGACGGGGCTTAAAGCTGTGGTCCCTTGTACCTGAGTGTCTATGCCAGGGCAAGTAAAAGACCCCACACAAGTGGACTGTAGCCTGTGTGGTCTCCATACCTCCGGCAAAAACCCGACAGAAGATGGACGAACAACATTTTAGTCTTTTTGTTTGCTTATTTTACTTTTCATAATTTCCTTCTAATCCTTTGTCTAGTCATTGCCCCACTTTTTGATTACAAAGTCAGTACAAAGGTGTGTTGTCTCCAAGCTCCCTAATGCAGAGTAGAATACATTTTACGATTAGGTAATAATGTCATACTCATAATTATACTTGTCGTACCGTAAATCATTGATGTATACTTTAATATAAATCCAGTCTGCCAGTCTGTCAGACAATCAAATTGAATTATTTGTTCTCTTTTGAGAGAAAAAAATCATATGTCAGGTGGTGTGTGCATGTGAAGCTGTTGTTAGAACGAACGTCTACACTATGACTGTGTGGATTTAGATAGTAGTAGCGGTTGAATTTGAATGGAGTCTGTAAAATCACTGACAAACATTTTAGATATGCAGTTTTCATAATGCTAGATGATCAGAGAACAGCTGGTCTGGTTGAATTCATTTCATGCTAATGTGTTTAGACTGTTTTCCGTTCGATTCCTTACGAAAATACGCATGCTTCAATTTATTGAAGATGGCCACCATAGCAGTTTACATGTTGGACCCTTTCAAAATGCCCGGGCTGAGCGGCCTCACCCCACTAGTGTGAGGTATTTGTGTAAGTAATCCATTTGTAACGAATGATGCACTCATTGTGAAACTGTATTAAGCCATATCAATTTGAAATTTACTAGTGTATATTGTACCAATTTGTTTATTTTGTGACAGCCAGATGGACAAATGTATTTGATCAATGAACATCTGTTTGGAATAAAATGTACATTAAATATTTTTTCTGAGATCGGTCTTGTTTTGAATCAATAAATCTAAAACTGGATCTTATTTACCAAGCTTCCCATAACTTTAAATGCACAAATCATTCATGAGACTGAGAGTGAACAAGAGTTTGCCTGCAAATGACCAATAGTTTAAGCAAAGGTAAAGTTATGAGGGCTTCGATTGAACGAGGTCCATGCTCTGTGATCAGTTCGAATTAGTCATGATGATTGATGTTGCTTCGGGATGATTGCCAAGTTCTTGCCTGAGAGGATGGCTCCAACTGAACATTTTTGAAACTGAATGCCAGTGAGCGTGATGAGATTCCCACAAGACAGCATTGCAAGTCACAAAAATAGATGCAATGGAAAGCGGAGCATCTGAGATGATAACAGTGTCCGTAGGACAGAAGAGGCCATTGAATCATGCTCTTATAATGCAAAGAATTAAGTGATTACTACAAGTTGTTCTTACTAAGCTTGTGTTGCGTAGACACTGATCGCAGTCTCATGGAAATATGCTACCCCTACTTTCACTTGTTTAAAGTTCATCATAAAAACACAGTCATGACCTATGTACCCTGGTGTCAGGCGCGGATCCAGAGGGGGGGTTTTGGGGGTCGTGACCCCCCCTGCTCGCCACCGCCAATTGTTTTTTTCCAATAGTTTGTGACAATAAGCAAAAAAACGCAAGACTAAAGCTTCTGTTTTGGTACTGAGATGCCAGGAAATCGCATCTACGGCCTTCTAGATTTCAAAATTTTCTGGGGGGCCGTTGGCGCAGGTATCTTCGGCGCCCACCTACAACGATCTCTCTCAGCGGCCCTGACCCCCCTCTGCCAAAAATCCTGGATCCTCGCCTGGGTGTAGTGTTGCGCGGGTTGAAATAAAACATGTCCAGTGCAAGTTGGTAATTTGTTTCCAATTATCTTTGCAGGAGTGTGTCCCTTATCCTTCGCCTTTATGACCACTATGAAGAGCAGCGACGACTTGCTGACGTCATATGCAGGGATTCCAGGTCACTTTTCCGCCCATGGTAAGTTCACATATTCTGTGACATCAGAAATCATTTCATTGGTGATTTCTGGTGATTTAGTTCTGATAAAATATGCTTATCACTTTCCATTTGAAATGTTCTATTATGCCCTATACCAGAGGATTTGGTGATAGAGAAAGCGTGACGGTACCATTGAAGTTGATTATCACTGGTGGGCGGAGTTTCTGATTATTTTGCATAAAATTTTTTTAAAAGCGGGACGATGATGCTTGACGTCTTTTGAAAATAGCGTCACTGTGCAACTTTTTAGGGATTTCAGCCCCACCTTCACAAGTTCAGAAGAATGATAGGAGTCATAATTTTGACTTTTTTGAAATTTGTATTTTCAGGCCCCAGAAGGTACAGAAGTCCGGTGCCTGCGGGAAGGATTCAGAATCGAGTCCGCAAGAAAGGCAACACGATGACCAAGTGCAGGCTAGTCAACATTTCAAAGGTATGCTACATGTATTTCAAATGATTATCAACTCAGGAGAGTTGGCCTGTGTGGATTGGGGTAGTGACGTGTTAGGTCACAACACATTCTTCATCATCCTTGCTTCTTTTCCCCCTAAGTCTCAGTCTGCTTGAATTCTCAATATTCTCACTGACTTGGACCACACCCGATGATGACTGTCTTCTCTGTTTCAGAAGATGAAATTTCGGAGAAAGATAAAGCTGAACTTGCCCTTTTGGACAATATTCTAGCGAAGGCGAAGAAGGCAAGAGAAGTACAGGCAAAGGTAGGTGTAGGATCCTCCCACAGCAGGGCTTTGGTTTTGTTCCTCTTCATACACTCCACACAAGTTTGTGAAGTATGTGAGTGGATGAAGAGGAGCGAGGTAAAAACCCCTGCTGTGGGAGGATGAGGTGTAGTTAATACCAAGAGAGGTACATAAGTCCAGTGCCTGTGGGAAGGATTCAAATTGATTTTTGGTACATCACAATATTTTTCAGCTGATTTCTTCATCTCAGTCCCTTCTCAACTCTAGTACATTTGTTCATTTCAGCTGGAAGAAATGAAACCTGCCCAGTCTAATATTAAATCGTCGAGACCACCGAAGCTGCAGCCCTTGGGAAAAGACACATATCAACCTTTGAAGACGAGTACCAAAGAAAATGTAAAATTGGTGCCAAATGCTGGCAAGACTACAAAGAATCCAGCCAACAACCGCCACAGTTACACGCAGAAAGTGACAAAGTCTGCCACTTCTAAATATGTGCCAGCACATACCACTGCTCCGTTCAAAACTGACTCAAATATGCACAAGAAGAAGTTGAAGTCACGGCCGAGGTCTGCAGATCGTGTGTCTGCTGGTAGGACTGTGGAACAACAGCAAGTGTCAGTTAAGTCTAGACCAGTCCAAAGGACTTCGGATGCTCCCAGAGACAATGGAGAAGTCCCTATACCTCGATTACCTCCTATTGAAAATACTCAGGTGCCTTCTGTAAACTCAGAAAAAGTGGATTTGTGTGTGTCCTATTCCTGCAATTCTGGAGATGCAGAAACTAGAGATCCTAGCCAAACTGGAGTGACAAGTTGTAAAAACAAGGCTGAACCACAGGCTGTGACACGGCAACAGGCCCTTAATGCTGATGAGAAGCCCATTCAGAAAACCGAATTCTTGCTGTCGAGAGATGGGTAAGTAATGAGAGTTGGGCTCAGAGCATTGATGTGTGTTGAGGAGAAATTATGAAGATATCATCAGTATTGAAGTACATGTACCATTGTGTTAAAAATTCACATTGATAAAGGGAGCAATTCTTCTGATAAGGTCTGTCTTTTTCAGGAAAAACTTATCTCTCCCTGGGAAATTCAAGAAACTCTTGCATGCAAATATGAAACTTCGGGAGAAGATTGGATCTGTTTGTCCAGTGTCGACTGACAGAAGTACAAGTAGCCACGCTCAGCAGTTTTTTAGGAAATTCTCTGATGTATCCTTTTCTAGTCTGCATAAATAGCGAACTGCCCCAATGATGTCAGACTTGTCGATTTCGTTGTGTTTGTCCGACCCTGCTTTTGTCCTGTCTCACCTTCGATAATATGGTCACTCAGTGAAGTCAAGTTATCTAATGTTTTTCTGACCATTGTTGGTAAAAATAGAAACCGGTCGGTGTGCTATTGGTGATGTGCGAAGTACGTAT
>NMRB01002409.1:53327-80679 GCA_002633025.1 Notospermus geniculatus
CCCGTTATATATGTAATGTACCCTCATTAGATACACCTATGATAAAAATTTGGAGGGGATCCAGTCATTAGTTCAGGAGTTATTGCACTTTTTGTGTTTTTGGTTTCTGCCACCTGGTGGCCAAGCTAAGAGTCGAATCGGACCGAAACTTGCTGTCATAGGTCATCTGACCTAGGGGTATATATGTAGGCCTACCAAGTTTCAGATCAATAGCTCCAGCGGTTACGAAACGTGCCCTGCTAACGGAACACGACGGACGACGACGATGACGGACGCAGACCCACGACAAGAGCTCACCCCAGGTGAGCTAAAAATTGGACATGCATAATTCGAACAAAAAGCGAATAGCGTGCCCTCAGAATAGTTTAGTCTGATGTAAACCACTCGTGGAAATAACCTTGCTCGATTCAATACGCGTACCCTACGAAACGTGCCTAGAATACCGAATAGTGTATAGCTCTATCTAAGGGCCTTAAGGTCCTTATTACATAGAAGTATACAGTATACGAAAACGCCAGTTGACAAAGGCTTCAAATGGATTCACGACCATGAAGCCATTTGTTAACCAGCGTTTTCGTATACCGTATACTTCTATGTAAGGGAAGCCTTAAAGGAGCTGGACGTCCAAGTTGTAAACGCTCACTCACTGGTTCTCTATCCACGCGACGCCTGCGGTGCTGCCACCTATTGTCGGTGATATGTACTGACGTGAATATCGTGAGTGAGTTGCATCGGACCGGGAACCAGTCTAACGATCACGGGGCGCTACTGGTGCTGCCACCTGCACGAAGGAATAAAACTAGTTTGCCGACCATGTTTGTAAACAAACTAGCTTGTTTACAACTTCGGCGTCTACCTCCTTTAAGGCCTAAACAGACGATCCAATTTTTCATCCAAATTTTTGGAAATTCAGATTTCCGGCCTATTAGTAGACCGGCCAAGACCACCGAGAAAAAAACTCGTAGGCATTTTTTGTTAAAATTGGGTAACCATGTAATAATGTATCTTCATATTGTAAAGTTTCAGAAAAGTCCGGTTACCACGATTTCATTTGACTTCATAGGTCAGTTATCAGGGGTCAAAGGTCAAATGACCAAATTTGGGGTCAAAACTGCCAAAAAAAAGTAAAACTCGCCAAAACGTTGATATTTATATATAGATTGAGAAAAACAGTCATTTGACATTAGTTCTGATATACAGAGCGTCTCAAAAAAATGTTACCATTTTAATCATGTCTAAAAATTAAACTGTTGGTTTCTTTCAAATGAAACTCCTGTCCTGATTAGAAGAAACCTGGGAAATTTTTATCAAATTTGAATGGTTTTGATATCATTTTTGTAACAATCACAATCACAGTTTTTGTGATTTTGCAGTTTTATGATTCAGTGACTGAAAATAGACATTTTCACTGTGTCTAACTGCTGCAATGTTCTTTTCTCTTCTGAGAGAGCACTACGCGGACTCCTTGATTATTCTTGGCCTGATAATGCAATGTTCCTTTGTTTCCAACTTTTTCGACATCATAACGAATCAGAAATTTACCAGGTGGATGTCTTTCATCACGTCTGACGTACAGCCATTTTGTTATCACAATTAACTTCATATCGGGTGTCCCCAAAAAACGAAAACCCTTTATAATATTGGTTTATTCAAAAACTATTATTGTTATGACTTTCATATTTTGCATCAATTATCTAAAGGATATCAGATAGATTTCCCTAAACTTTCAGCTCAGTAGGTTGCACAGCACTAAAACGTTTAAATGTTTAAAACTTCATGTCAAAAATGCCGTGCGGAAAGTTCAGTGCAATTTCATTGACCGCCATTGCATGTTTGGCGAGAAATTTTGAATATGCTGCTATTTTAATGCTATTTATTCTATGGAGCTGAAATTTTGAGGAAAGATGGCTAATATTCTTTAGATAGAAGGTGCAAAATATCAAAGTCATAGCTTTGATACTTTTTGAATAACGCCATATTAAATTAGGGTTGTCATTTACTGCGGTGGCCACCCGCTACAAAAAGAGCATGGCTTTGCACATTTCTGCCATTTTGGTTTTTGCTCCAGCATGAACACCATAAGGAATAAAAAGTCAAACTTCCTGTATGAATCAAATCTCCCAAATTTTCACTACCAAACTTGAAAAGATGAAACATTTAGTCCAAAGAATGTGGACTTGAGATCAAATCAAAATGGTAACATTTTTTTGAGACACCCTGTATGAGACGTGTACCATTACTTTGAATTGTTGCAATAAATGGTAAATGTGAAGCGAACTCCAACTAAAATCGTCATTTTCTCCTCAATAATAAAATAACGCTCAACTATTAATATGTACGTGTGTTGTTTTTCGTTCCTCGCTCAAAGTAGTTAGTACATAGTTACATTTTCTATACCATGGTAGCAAGTAGTGACCACCGTTATACATGACGTCTTATGTTTTTGTCAAAGGTCATATAGAGGTCAAAGATCACGTGATCTTTAGTGATGGGTAATCAGCCGTGACGTCTCGTGACGAACCACTAGTAGCGTCCCACTGGCGAATTTTGGCCTGCGACAAAGGCACGAATGAAAAAATAGTAGCTCCTCGTAACAGTTCTTAGGCCGTCGTCTATGTTCGCAGTGATTCTCTGGCTCCATGATCCTATGCGAAACATTATGAATGGTAAATATCGCAGCTTTTCGCAGACTTCAGATTTCGCCCCTTGTCGTGGGCAAAAGTCGCCAGTGAGGCCCTACTATTAGGTGCAAAATTCCATTTCGCTCGGGGTAGTAAACGTAAAATCGTACATTGTAACTAAAAAAAGCACCAAAACTGTTTATTTAGTCACATTTGATCATAATCCCAGATTTTATGATGCAGTCATCGATCAATTGGTTTGTTCAAAACATGGTATTTGTCCATTGCTGACGCCATGTTGACGTCATATTGCGATATGGCTGCCAGACAGACACTTCCTCGTATCTTTGAAAGTACGATTAATTGAAAGTAGATTTCAAGTCATAGGCAGGCATTCACCCACATTTTCGTGTCAGACAAATCATCTCATCACATTAATGAGGATGTGAAATGGCCGCCATCTTGGATTTAAANTGTATGATTGCAGCTGGTGGGAGTTTCATGCTCTAGTCACAAACAGCTGTTCACACATCAATGTTTTGTGTTTCAGAAGAAACATGTGCCAAAGATGTTCTGAAGGCTAAAGTGATACTTGCAGATGTATTGTCACGATTTTATTCAATGGAAGAGGAGTATCAACTCATTCAGAGAGGTAAAGTAAAAGTAGCTATGTGATGAAAGTTTTCTTAACTACAGTTGATTCGACATTCTCTTAATCAACATTCTCAACACTCAGTTCATGTTCAGTGTACTACATCTTTTTTTCTCTGCCATTTGTCTTATGATTTACATGTAGGCTGGTTATTCTCAATCTGTGTGTTCATCATTTAACAGGTCTCAAAGCAGCCAGGTTGAAGAATGCCCTTTCAAATATTACTCCGGTTTCCATAGAAAAATACAGAGAATGTACTCAAGAGTTCAATGAGCAAAGGAATGAATGTAAGTCGGCTTTGATGATGGGGATACATATATCCAACTTGTGTCAGGCTCGTTTCCACTTCAACGGATTCCACCGGGGTTTGCTGCGAGCGAAGCAGTTTTCGCAGGAATTGGGATAATTAACACGCCAAGTATTGTTAAACCATCGAAGGATTGTCAAGAACCCAGTGACAACCGCACCGCTCACCGCAAACCACGGCAGAATCCGCGCAGTGGAAACGGGGCTTTATACACGCATGCTTTGAATTGATAACCATTTTGCAATCATTTCACTTTTCAGCATTGGGCCATTTGGAACACATCCAGTACAAATCATTGAAGCAGTTGACCCGTTATGCCTCATTACAAAGCCATGTCGATGTCCTTCAAGTGGAGAAGAAGATCTTGGACAATGTTGCACCAGAAATTCTTGATTACCTAAAAGAAGCCAATCCAAGAGACAGGTAAAAACTTGCTGCACTGTTTTGCTCAAGACAAAAGTTGTTACTTGCCATTCTGATTCTCGACTGACAGCACCACTATCGACGCAAAACTGTGGGTCTATGTTGCTTGGCAGACTTCTTCTCCATTCTTCCACTGTTAGGCCTATTTGTCAATTGTTTTTGACTCCATACATGTACCAACCCAATTCCTGACACGCCACACTTGTGCTCATATAAAATATGGTGGAATTTTATGCTTGACTTGTAGTAAACCTGTACTTGTACTGAACTCCTGCAAAGATCTTGAACCATTTTGTGTAAAATGAACAAGTGTGAGTGTTTGTAAAGAGAGTGCACATCCACAAAGTGTTTATGCACTGGTACATCTTAAATGTTTTGGGGCTTAAGCTGATGTGACTATTCATAATGATAATTACCTGTATCTTCTGTTCCAGTGGTTTCAGCGAAGTGTATCGCTCCAGTTATGCCATGCTGTGTTCATCAGGCAGATCCTTCCCTACCATGGTTAGAGACACCATTTCAAGCGAGGATTCAGATGACTGACACTTTATTCCCTGGATTCGTTCTTCTCTGATTTGCACTCGTCTGCTTCATATGTGTTAGTGAAGAATGTATAGAACTTGCTGGTTTTATACTTATGCTGGTTTTATAACTTGCTAGTTTTATACAGTGCATAAATATAGGAAAAAGACAAGGTGAGGCATAATGTGAAGTATGACTTTGACTTCAGTCATATGCTCAGTTTCTGCTCTATAAAGCAAGGTTCATTGGCACACGGAATTGGTCCGGTTCAGGTCCGCAAAAAATCTATCAAATGGACTTCAGCGTTGTTGTATCCGGAAAACTAGGGGCAAACGGACTGGAAACGGATCGGATCCGTGTGCCAATGAACCTTGCTTTATAGTAGGCCTACAGGTTATTGTGTAATCTGACAGATACGGTGTACTCTCTAATGCTCTGTGATTCTGCCTGCACTGATGATTCCATGTAATTCCTCATAGACTGGTCTAAGTCTTAAACACCCTTTGTGAAATCGGCCCTATATGTCTACATGTACCAGTACTGGAATATCTCTTACTGTCTATCTATGCAGCCATTAGTATTTCAGCATGTATGTAATATATTTCTGTGCAAATGGATGACTTAGAAGTCTTCCCCTGTCAGTTGTGCAGCTGCTGATATTGGACTAAAAACTGAGTAATAAAATTATTTATTCTGATAATTCTTTATTACTATGGTGTTAACTGAATGCTGGCATTCAAGTTTCAAGTTTCAAATATGAAGCTAATAAAATATTTTATGAATTTGTAGACACCTGTTTCTGTATTCGTATTTCCTGGGAGGAATGTTATGAATCCTGATCACCGGCAGTATCTCTGTGCGGTGTGACAATGTTCAGAAATATGAGGGGATATTTATCCCTTCTGTGGCAATGGGTGACTACATGTACTTGTCGAGGACAAACCCCCTGCATGGCATGGTTGTTCAACTGAACTGGCCCCGCAGAAAGGGAAAAACATGCATAAACCCAAAATAGATCTATTTTTGATAAACCACATGTTACATCATACATGTAGAAGCTGAAGATTTTATAAACAGGGTGTCCTTTGCCACTATAGAGTTGAGCAGGCGCGGATCCAGAGGGGGTGCACTGGGCGTGCTCCTCCCCTTTTGGCCAACAAATCTGTAAAATCGACCGTGAAATTCTGGAATTGGGTGCAAATTTCAATGTTCCTAGCACAGGGTGCCCCCCCTTTTCCCAAATCTTGGATCCGCCCCTGTTTAGTGGTGGAAGACTATGCACACAAATCTTGTTTCGGTGTATTTTACTTGCAATACATGTCGATTTTCATGCCAATTGCTTGGTGCAGCCTAATGAATATCAAAATGCCCATGCCCTTGTGCTGTTCGGTCCCTTTAAAGTTGTTCCTCATTGGCCCTGTTTGCAGCCAGGAGGCAGGACAACTGTTCCCAATCACATGGCGGACTGTTACCCCAGCAGACTGGTCTAAGAACAGACCTCCCAGAAAGTGGGATGGGAAGGTATTTTCATACCCAGCAACTCGGATGGTTTAGAATGTGCATACTTGAAGTTGATGAATTACAAAAGACAACTGGCAGGCCTATATAATGACAGGAGACAGTCAATAGTGAGCGAGTGTAACTTGTCTGTCCATACACGGACAGTCGATTGGCTAGCTCATCCAAGGTCATGTGAAAACAGGTCTGCCAGAAGTGAACTATTAGAGGTGCCATTTACTTCAGTTGGTGGTTGTCTTGAAAAAAATTGTCGTTTGGCCTGCTGTCAAGCCAGGCATACGACTTGGCTCTTGAGGTGAATAATGCACTGGAGACTATTGCATCTGGTCTGGTCCATTTCTTTTCATCAGAATGAAAGAGTTTGCCATACGGTGGAATTTACCAATGACTTTAGTCACTAATGGTAAGAAGCTGCCATGTGGTCCACTAGGACCAAACATACTCAGCCCAAGATTTACATGAATGGCCAGGGTCATTGTGCCCGTGGCCACCCAATGTCAAGGAATGATGTTACAAAGACATGGTAATACCTTGCCTGTTTTACACTAAAACAGGCGAGCCAAAAAGGGTCATGACAAAGAAAACACAATGCATCTTCTGGCATAGTAACAACATTGATTTTTATTTGAAACATACATATACATCTCTTGGCTGTCCTTTCAGATTGTCCCACATAAAAACGGAACAATGTATATGATGTATTATTTACAATGAACAGAAAATCGTGCAAGGCTATCGTTTTTAAAAAATGGTTCTGATTACCGGTAGTCCAGGTCGACGTAATGCTAAAATTGTTCAAACGAATTACAATAAATATGCAATGTTTGTGGCCATTTCTGAAATGGGTGGAACAACCTCTTTTCTTTTTCAAGTTTAAATCCCGAATAATAAAGACCACAGCTCTTGTAAAGAGTACTGTATCCCAATGAATTGAGAAGTACATGTGGAGAGTGGTTTTATTTCTGGAAGAAACACATTCAAGACAATACAATACATGTAGTATTAACAAATTCAATGGATCCAGTGAAAATACTTGACCGCAAGTGTGAAGTGAAAATAACATGCACCATTGAGCTCACATCCCAACACTGTGGTACGTATAAATGGTGCAATATTCCAATTCAACCTTAGAATATTGGAATGTGAACTGCAATGCCTTGATTTCTTATTGACATGAAATAATAATTTGTTGCACATATATAATTACAAAGACAAAAGAAACCCAGATTTTGCCACCGCCGTTAGCACTTCATTTTCAGATACATCATGGATAAGGCTTCAGATATTTTACACAAGAAACATTACATAAAACAAAGTCAAATTTGTAATAAAAACTTAACACCAGCAGAGGCACAGTTTATTCCTGTTAAACATGTATGACATTACTGTAGTCTGCCTCCGTGTGCTAAAATATCCTTGAACATACATTCTCTCACATCAGAGTACGGAACATAATCACAATTCTTTTAATTTGGAGGAACACAGAAAATACCAATGTACAGCAATTTGAGATAGGGTACTTCACCAAAAGCCAGCATGAACCATTTGGTCCATATCATATAAAAATTCAGAAGTGTAAAGTTCACACATCTTTGCTCCTTGTTACTTAAATGATCAGGGACGGACTTGCTTTATTTTCTGGGAAACTACTTCTATTACGTGTGAACTACATACTGCATTTTGAAACCATCCGAATGAATCACTGATGAGTGGTTGATTACGCAAGCTAATCACACTCTCTAGTCTCAGACTGATTGATCTGGAATTGAAGTGACTTTAAAGATAAACACTATGGGCCGATTTCACAAAGGGTGTTTAAGACTTAGACGCGTGTAACTTCGTCAAATGGTGGAAGTGCGCGCATTTAGTGAAGTTACAGGCGTCTAAGTCTTACACCCTTTGTGAAATCGGCCCTATGGATTTACCTCCACTCAATTTATTCTTGAATATATGCAACAATCCAAAATCCAAGTTAAGAGATTGGATTCATAGGACTAAAACAGTGATGATGGGAATGTGTCAAAAAGTTTCAAAACTGCCCCCCTCTTTATGCATATGCTTCAATAAATCAGAACCTGGTGTGTAGGCAAGTATTGGCTCCCTATTTTTGTGTTTGGCGAACGAATTTCTTGAATTACCAAGACAAACAGTACTGCGCCTCCCACTTTACCATACCTCCTCCGAAATGAGATGACAACAGCAAAGCCACGACTTCAGCAGCAGAAACAGCAAAAGTCTTTTAATAACAGCTTTCTGATCAGCTAGAAAGGAAACAGCCCCAGGCATCCTTTACGAAGAGAAGCGCAGCAACTCGTGTTTTGGTAATAAACCGGGATGAGAGAATCACCAAATCCCATCTCCTGCAATGATCTAGAATCAGCCAATCCCGGGTCCCGTACCAACAGCAGCAGCCGCAAGTAACCATGGTAACAGCAAAACAGCATGCACCCACTCTCTCTCATCTGGACTGCTCCAGACCGCACTGCTTACTGCTCCAACCCCGCACTGCAATTTATTCAGCACAACACCTTACTGCTCCTATGACACAGGAAAAAGAAAACTGGTTAATATAGTTGATCAATGAATCTCGTTAGTGTTATTGTACATGTATGCACAAGAATTGAATGTCCATTAAAATGAGAATTCGCTGATGATCACGACTGCCGGTACATTCGTCAGAAAAGATAAGAATGAAGGCATGAATGCAACAAGACACGTTTTCAAATTTTGGTGAAGAACTGGACTTGCACCATATTGTTGGCAGTTGCCATCTGACTCCTGACGGAGTGGAGTGCATCTCACATAAATCTTGGTACCAGCTACAGGGAATCGTACAATATCATTCTCATTCTATTGGACAACAACACTGTAATTTACACTGCATATGCTGCACATGACTAAAAAGCTACGAATAAAATGAGAAGGCAAATTCCAAAAGCAAACTTAACTCTGATGGAAGCAACAAAAATTCTTGAAGTCCAAAACCCTCCCTTACATATATGTAGTATCATTTTAACTCAGAGAATGAGACCCTAACCCCACATTTCTCTTCTGGGGAAGGACGAATAGGTGAAAATCACCAATTATGATTTTTTCAGACGTTGTCTTCAACACACCATTCACACTTGGCGACATATTTCGTGATTTCCTTTCTCATCTGATTCCATCGCGCTGCCCCAAAGAAAGAAGCGACACCAAGACAAAACAGGATGCAAGATCCACAACATGCACTTCTCAAAATGAACAATAACGAACACAAAGTTCACAAAATTTCCAAGAGGTACTCTATGACATGTCAAGGTTAGGATATGTTTTAAAATAATAATAGGATAGGAATGAAGTTTTCGAAGATAGCAGCCACGGATCATGATCATTTATAGGGCATCTCAAAAGGATTGTCCAGTTACCTCATGGGTTGTATGCAGTTTCAAGATTTCCTACTATAACCCAACACTTGGCACTTGACTCGAAATACTGGATCTAGGATGAGCATGTAATGATCACCTAAAAAATCTGCCTTGGCTGAGCATTGCTTTTCATCATTCTTTTGCAGCCATGGCAACAATCCCCAGTGGGACAAAGAAAAGCTAAACTGACCAGGCAAAAAGCCAGCAGATTCAACTGATTACTGAAAGGAACCGATTCAGTCATGCTGCCACCCACTTCAGTGCTGACTATAAACCCCCTCACAGTGTTACTCATAAGGTGCTGAACAATATTTTGAGACACCTGTAAATAATCAAATGTGGCAAACTTCACGTCATTCTGATAACAGACGAATAATCCAAATGCACAACTTGTGCTAATATTCTTTTATACGGTCATGCAATGCAGTGATACAATACAATGGCAACTACAGGAACACACAGCGCAATACTACTATAATGTTAGTGATAGATGACTTTTACACGGTGAAATAAATCGCGATTGATTTGTGGCCGTCAAGGGACAACTTCAGCATGGGAAATGATGCTTCCTTCTAGTCAAGGCATAGTTTGTAGAAGTTATCATCAAAATTATGCCAGGCATCCCATAGATATTTAAAGCGTTTTGATAAATGTTGAAGTGACAAGGATTAAATGTAGATAATCCAACAGTACAACAGTCAACCCTTGATAGTAACAAGGTACATCAATAACCAAATCAAGATTATACAGTATTCTACTAACATTTTTCTTAATGCTCGCTGCGATAAATGTTCATGCTTAGGTTCTCAAATATTACAAAAACCTTACCATCGTGGAACTGGTCATGTGTACGTAATGATGCTGCCACTACTAGCATATCTTCACAGTCTTGAAGTCCTATTGGATATGAACCATCCTTCTACGAGTTGCTCCTTGACCTAGATGGACGGTGGCGTCGCTCCATAGACCTGGACCTGGACCTTGATGGGTGGTAGTTGTTTCGAGCCATACCCCTGCTGCTTGCAGAGGAACTACGGCTCCTTGATCTGCCCCTTTGTCTGTTAATATAGGGAGATCTGCTCCTTGACCGCTCAGCATATCTGTCACGCCGATAAACAGGGGACCTGGACCTGGACCGTGACCTGCTGTACCTAAGATAAGATCAAATGATATCAGCTGAATCTCAGTAGTGCTAAGGAAATGAATAAGTAGGCCTATTATTGACAGCTTTCTTACTTACACAATCGGAAGAAGAGTTATTTCTCTAAGGTTTTTGCCCATTTTATGATTACTAGATCATGAGATAAATAGATGTTGGTCACATTTGAATTCCAACAGGAACCTATTACAGGTCTATTACCTTCCTCCTCCGTAGCGACCACCGTAACTTCTTCCACCACCACCACCATATCCTCCATAACGTCCTCCCCTTGGTCGATGGTATGGTTCAGACGGACGGCCATACTTGGCTAGCTGGACAGTAATTTTTCGACCATCTAATTTAGTACCATCCAAACCACGAATTGCTCTTTCAGCATGCTTCTTTTCACAGTATCTGTAACGACATTGATAATGCTTAATCATGACAAAATACAGCATGGGGTATATTTCAAGAAGAACCAATTTGCATCGTAGTACATGTGCAGTAGTGTCTTGTTCACAAATAAATCACATGATTTCTACTTGTATACATAGGCCCCAGATGACTGGATATATAAGGGGCCTACAGCACAGTAATCAACTGTGCAACGTTTGCCGTTTCACCAGGGCTGAGGTACCAGGAGGCTCTTGAAGACTTTCCCCAAGGGGTCTATAGGCCCCTTTCGAAAGTCGGCTATTTCGGCGCCAAGGGTAAAAACAAATGGAAAATGCATTAAATTTTTCAAGAAAGTGCATAATGTAACTAGCAGAAACACTTGACATTTGGCAGACATGTTATGCGGGCCAATTCATTGAGAAATGTGTGAAAAAACTTGGGTGTCATCGATCAATTTTTGAAGATTTCTGCATTTTTCTTCAACTGAACAATAGAAGGTTGTCTGTTAGGCCTAATCGACCTATTGTTCAGGTGTAGAAAATCACCGATTTCTCGAAAAATTTACTGATGACACCCAATTTTTTTCTCACACTTCTCAATGGTTTGGCCAACACCACATTTCTGCCAAATTTCAAGCATTTCTGGCACTTATTTCTGCAATTTCTGGCAAAACGTAATGCATTTTCCCATTTGTTTTTTAATACCCTCAGCGCTGAAATGGCCGACTTTCGAAAGGGGCCTATTCATTATGGATTCTGTTTGTTTCAGTGCAATCGACTCTGTCCATTGCCATTGATCTTACCAACCCAATGAAAAATCAACCTGCTGAAAATGTGAAGTGCGCATGTGCAACAGAAGTCATGGTAAAATTAAAATAGCAATAAAAATGCGAAACTGGTTCATGGGAAAATATCCACCAACTGTCATACTGTAGTCATGTACCATAAATTGCGGACCATGTTCACATGGCGTCAGTGACGTCGCAATGCATCAGCATGTGTTGGATGCACTACGTCCGACGTCACGTCATATGGCCCGCAATTTTCGGTACACATCTAGGCCTATAGGCCTATACTATAGGCTATAGTATAGGCATGATAGGCGTAGTGAGAGGCTTGGCCTGCCCTGGAACCACCGCCTACCACGTCTATCATGTCTATGCATAACAAACATCGGATATCACACGCTCACCTAACGAATGCAAAACCCCGGCTGTCGTGCGAATTTCGGTCTCTGGGGATGTACACATCACCAATTTCCCCATACTTTTCGAACTCTCTGCGAAGATCTTCAACAGTAGTTGAATAAGTTAAGTTGTCCACTTTAAGGGACGTCATCCCACGGATATCGGGGGGTGCCCGTGAGTAACTGCTCATTGTAATTTGTTATTTGATCTAAAAATGTAAAAAGAGCGACGTTCAAATTTCATGAAAATGGAGGAAATGAGAAGCGAAGACACGCCGCTGTACCAGGTCACATGACCTACGGAGTTTATCGAAGTCTGCCTATTTTCTTATAAATCATATAAATCATGGCAATTAAGTATAAAAATATTTTAACTACACATTAATGAATCTATTCTACTAGAAATAATCAAATATCTAACTTTATAACAATAACTTAATAATAAAAATCTCCGATCTTTTCCGATTGACTGTAGATTGGTACCACGAGCTCCGCTAGGTGGGGCCGATATCAGGTCGTTTCGTTACACGGCCTTTTCGTAAAATTGTTTGGTCGTTTCGCTACACGGGTTTGGTCGTTTCGTTATGCGTTTGGTCGTTTCGCTACACACGCTTTCGCTACCGAATTTAATGCTGCCCCCTCTATTTTGTGCCTTTAAAATTGACCGGGAAATTTTGAAAAGATGTTTTTGACGCGAGGTTTTCCGAGGTTTTGCACTGGCTGTGCCCGCCCTCTATTCCCATGATTCTGGATCCTCCCCTGCTTGACTTTAATTCATGATTTTTTTCATTTGCCTTTTGTGTGAAACTTGATACTAGACCATGTAGACTGTTAATTTTTTTTCATGCAACGTGAACAGAACGGTAGCTTCCCGCCGGGGCCCTTAGTTGCCGGCGTCGTTCCCGTGGTTTCGCTACACTTTTTCGCTACGGTACCGAATTGTAATGCGAGTCTGAAGTAAGATCAGTCATTCAATGTTCAAGTACATGTAAATATCTGTTTACTGGAAAGAAATTGGCAAGCGAATTTAGTATGAATGGAAAGAGCATTCTTCCTGGATTACAGCCAAATAAGTTTTTGAAGAATGCAAGCAGAGATTTGGGGAAAAAAGTGGACTTTGAAATATAATGATCTCTGTCCGATTGAAACGCTGAAGTCGCGATGAAGAAGCGCGCCAGAATTCCGCGGGAAGCACGTGTTCGGCATGTTTGGGGCGCGATCTTGAGGGACTAAAAACTTGGAAGGGAGCGCCGGCGCGGGCCTGGCATGGGTAGGGATAAGGAATTTGAGCGAAGAACCAATAAATGGAAAAGAATGAAAAATAACGAAAGATTCGTTGAAGTTATCGCTAAATTTGAATCGTTCAATGAGCAAACCGGTGTACGGTAAAAAGGCACTGGTAAAAAAGTCACGGTAAAAAAGGCACTGGTAAAAAAGGTAATGGAGAAATAGGCACTGGTAAAAAAGGCACATATCGAGGGGTGAAAAAAGGCCCCACTGACTCTTTGGACTCCTTTTGCTCTTTAAAGCCAACTATAGACATGGCATAGACTAATTAGTACTTTTTGCAACAAAATAGGTGAAGTAAGATATAATTTTTCCGAATTCACCACTTTCTTTAATTTTCACAAGGTTATTTGTGCGTATAATTGATACGTCGAGCTAGTCAGTCAAGAAATTATAAACCTAGACATCTATTGCACAATTGTTTTTACCCACTGGCAGTCCATGAATAACCACACCCAATTCAAGGGGGAAAGCTAATTCTTGGATATCCTTGCTTGAAAGATGGAGGTAGAACCTTAAAAGGTACTGATGCCAGCTGATTTGTGACAAAAATGGACTAAGGCCCAATCATCAAACTTACACTGCTAGGTGTCTTTTTTTAAAAATTTCAGACCGCTTACCATGAAAACTTACACGTGGCTGATAAAAAACCGCGCCAAACAATGAACATCGATTTTTGTCTTGTTGTCTTCTCTTGTCTAAATTTGCCACGCTTCCTAATTCGCCTTCTCTCATCTTGCCTTTGTCTTTATTCGCCTTTGCTCTTATTTTGCCAAAGAACAAAGCGGGCAAAATTGATAATGACAAATTTTGAGTAAAAGGCGAAATTGATACGGCAACAAATGAGTAAAGGCAAAATAGGAAGATGGTGAAATGTGAGACAAAGCAAACAAGAAGAGAAAAGGCAAAAGGCAAAATGGTACAAAGGCGGATTCGGATAGGGCCCTAAAGGCAAATTATAAGGCGAAGTAGGATGGGATGAGGCGAGACAAGATAAAGGCGAATTGGGAGTAATTACGACAAAGGCAAATATATTCAAAGGCGAATTGAGAAAAGGCGAAATTGAAAATGGCAAAATGGAGAAAAGGCAAAATGAGAGAAGGCGAATTGAGATAAGGCGAAATGGGCAGACACCGGCTAGTCTACATGGTCTAGTATCAAGTTTCACACAAGCAAAAAAGAATCAAAGTCAGAACGCAGTATTCGCCACAATACATTCGGTAGCGAAAGCGTGTAACGAAACGACCAAACCCGTAGTAACGAAACGACCAAACAATGTAACGAAAAGGCCGTGTAACGAAACGACCTGATACCGGTTGTGGATCATGTGATCTTCCCCAATCGACAAAATGGCCGCCGCCATATGCGATGCAAAATTTGGCAGGGTTCTGATAATGAGCATAAGTTTCATGCTCATATTCACCGCATTTCAGACATCATCGATGGTAGAGGTTAGTGTACATGGCATGCATGAATGTGAGGTTAAAGTGTCATATTTCTATAGGCCAAAGGAAAAAAGGCAGGCATTGATAGGCTACCACCACCACCACCACTTACGGTAATGCGTGACTGTACATTCGCCTGTACAAAATGTAGGGCCCAATTTTCAAAAACTTTTAACTTCTTTAAAAAAACTTTTAATTGAAAAAATCGNTAGCCTTCATCACTAAGGAAGGGCAAAGCCTACTTAGATTAGAAGCCAGGTCACACAGTTTTCACAGACTTACTATCATACTATCAATAGTACTCATTTTTTTGCGGTACCGTAATCAGAACACATAAAGTGGTCCAGCTTGTCTACCTGGTAAATAATATTTTTTTCATTAGGTTAGATTAGGAAAGTCATTTTCAGTCTCTTATGCATGCAGGCAGTTGTGTACATGTCAATTCATTTCAGGAAAGTGTCATTGAAGGGGCAAAGGCAGAAACAAACAGCACATTCACAGGAGATGGCTTCATTAGGTAAAGTCATTATCATTATGGTAACATTAATTATCCAGTATAAAGCATTTGAGTTATTACCCAGAAATCAAAATAGGCCTACCAGTGTTTTGGTTAATGATGCAAGTGTGGTTGATGTGAGATTTTAATTTTTGCGAACATTTATCTTGATTTCATGTTCATCTTTTTCAGCCTTGCCACCATTTATGCTGTGTTTGCAGCATCTAATTGGGGTGCCCCATCAATAGTCAGTGTCCTGGGCCCCAAAGTGTCCTTGATGGTTGGAGGTGTGCCATACCTGTAAGTGTCAAACAACTTTGATTTCCTAAATCCAGGATCAGGACAATATTTCGCACTCATTTTTCCAAGTGAAAACTAGCTTGAATATATCACTTTGTATGCCTTACATGTATGCGAGGGTCCGTGGGTTCGAGTCTGGTAGGAAGCTACATTTATGTCTTTCACCTTAGAAACCTGTTATTATTTCATGCCCTTCACCTTAGAAACCTGTTATTATTTCATGCCCTTTGTATTCACTGAAGTAGAATTTTGGGATGAAAGATGCATGTTAACTAAGTATTTCATAATATACTGTAAAGCAGGAAAATTACGCGTGCAGGAAATTTTCGCGAATTTCGCGAGAGTGTATGAGTCGCGAAAATTTCCTGTCGCGAATATGAGTACGCGCAAGTGATAAATACGGTCCGTGAAAAAAAACAGAAAAAAATGGCAGAGACTCGCGAAAATATCCTGCCGTGAATATGTCTATAATTCTAGATTCGCAAAAATTTCCACCCGCGAAATTATCTTGCTTTACAGTAGCTTGGAAAATTGGCCTTGCGATATGTAAAAAAATGTTGTAATTTTCTTCTGATCTTGGGTGCTTATTTTTCTCCACTATCAGATCTTTATAATCTTTATAATTTTCCTGCCTAATGATTCATATCTCTGTATGGTACTCATATTGTCATTTTTTGTTTCTAGGTTGTTTATTGCATCATTCCTACGGCCAATGACATGGGCCCTTTATACAGGGTCAGTGCTGGTGGGTTTGGGTGCTTCAGGTATGTGGTGAAATGCTGAAATGAACTTAAATATTACAGATGAATCATCAAATTTGAGTAAAAAAATAAATTTTGTGATTCTTGATTTCATTATCAGAAACTACCAGTTATGAACATGCTATACATGTATCTTGGGAGAGGTGCTGTGTGCTACAACCTGAAAAATGATCAGGCAGATGTACTGACAGATGGATTGATGGACAGACAGACAAATACACATACTGCGCACTTGTCGTTCTTCAATGTCAGGAACCATGAAAAATCGAGAATATATCCATTGTATACAAAAATTTTGCAGTAACCACTGTATTAAAATGTTCAAACCAAATCTATGTGCCTTCAACTTGTGAAAAATCCTTCATTTCCAGTTTTATGGACTGCACAAGGAAACTTCCTGACGCTCAATTCTAACTCGGACACTATAACCAGGAATAGCAGTATATTCTGGGCAATACTCCAGTTAAGGTACATGTAGGCTCCTCAACAAGTCTTTCTGCCTTCCTCTAGTATATACAGTGGTATGCATTAATATTCGAACACAGGCAATTCAGCTTTTAATTAAACGCAAAATTTGCCACTTCTGTATCCCAATATCTACATGTATATCAAAAGTATTTAAGTCAGTCCTAGATATACACTCCTCTAGTCTGATAGGTTTTCACTGAATTTAGATACTGGATATCACGAGAACGGTGAAAATATCGAAATTTGACATATTTCTTGAGATTTGCTATTATCAACATTTTGTCTGGATATTTTGTAGACTTGTTTCTCTTGCAACAACATGTTGAATGGGGGTATAATCTGGCAGAGTTTGGATGCTGATACTGATTCGCAAATAGCAGGGATTCAACTTTTCATGTTTTTGAGATTTCCCAAGATTTTGAGATTTTGCAATATTTATGAATTCATTACCGGTAGGTCAAAATGTGATTTTTTGCTGGAATTGATTTAGGATCTTGTTGTCCATCTGATCCAACTTCATTTTACAGTTGGCGAGCAATACAAAGATTCCTGGAAAATCTCAAAATTGTTAGTGGAAAATCTCAAAGACATCAAACTTGAATCTCAGCTATGAATATCAACTTCTGTTTCCAAACGATGTCAGGTTATACCCCCATTCAACATGTTGTTGCAAGGGGGAAAAATTCCACAAAATATCCAGACAAAATAGTGATAACAGCAAATCTCAAGAAATATGTCAAATTTCGATATTTTCACCGTTCTCGTGATATCCAGTATCTGAATTCAGTGAAAAGCTATCAGACTAGTGGAGTGTATATCTAGGACTGACTTCAAATACTTTTGATATAGATATTGGAATACAGAAGCGGCAAATTTTGCCTTTAATTAAAAGCTGAATTCCCTCTGTTTGAATATTAATGCACACCACTGTATGTGACCCACTCCAGCAAAAATAGGTACTTTGTTGCAATTAAGAAAAAAGGTTAACATCATTGCAACACAATACGTTTAGCTGAAGTGGACATCTGTGCAGGTTTACGATACATGCAGTTGAATAAGCTGATGACCAATGATGATCACCTGTGACTATTGCCTGCCTATGATAAAATGGTTCATACTGTATGCAAACCTGATGAATCACTCTGGAGGGCTTATCACAAAAAAATGTGTGAACCGGGTAATAAAATACAGGGGCCTGTTTCATAAAGAGACTTTAAGCTAATGGTACCATTAACTTCAATGCATTTCCATTAGCTTAAAGGGAGACTCCACTCATTGTAAACTATTGAATTTTTATCAATCCATGGAGACTATTGCCATGAGTTGTGATGTCACTAGTGTCAATAGGCCGACGACCTTTGTAGTGAATGAGCTAATACTGTGACTGCTTAGGCCTATTCGTTGTACCTTTAAAAAAGCGGCATTGGGCACATATGACATCACCTGTGCTGTGCAATGGTCCCCTTGGATGCAATAAAAATACTAAAAATGATGAGTTTGCTGCTTTAAAAAAATACGACATGTTGCAGATATCAATGAATTTGAATGATTTAACAATATTTCAAAAATTCAAAATTTACACAATGAATGGAGTCTTCCTTTAAAGTCACTTTATGAAACAGGCCCCAGGTATGTAGTAAATCTACTTCTTTAATCTGATCCAGATTGTTTTGTTTCTTTTCAGTCTTCTTATTGGCAACCTATACGTTTATTTTGCATTCAAAGGTGATATCATTATACCACGAGACATCCGAACAACACTCTACTTAATCCTTTCTTGTGTGTGCCTTGGAGGAGTGTTACTGTTCCTAGTCTTGTTCTATGTATACGATCAAGAGGTACACCTGAAGAAATAACACCCATACAAGATTCGTAAGTGAAATGTTATAACTTATTTCCTTATGATATAAGTATGAAGGATTAAGAAATGACCAGTGCAAAGTAAATCCTTGGATGAACCCCTGTTTCAAAACGTATGTTTCGGTACAGGGTAAATTGTCGTACCATAAACTACGAATTGCTGACATAGCCCTGATATTGCCGACGAACAGCTGACGAATCACCGACACAACCCTGGTGTTGTCGATGTACAGCCGATCAATCGACAACACATCTCTCCAGTTTATGTCACTAGTAATGAGGCGACACTTATTTTATTTCTTGTTTTACGGATCCGCCGCACTTGTTTTTCCGATTTTGGAAAATAAAAATAATTGAAAAATTGGCATTATGTTTTTGCAGCCACCCACAAACTGATTATCCGATAAATAAAAATAAAAACGCTTTATTTTTCTACCGCCGACATGCTGGACGAACCTTGTCTGACGAAAATAATTCACTGTGGTTGTAACAATCATTCTCGTTCCCATTCATTGAGTGAATTTTATTACATTTTTGTACATTTTTATTTTTTTCATAGCCGCCTGTTATATGCTTTGACAAATATAATAAAAATAATCAAATAACTACAATTATTTTTATATTTATTTTCCACCCTCCTGTCAAGGTTTCCGCGAAAACCAAATGAAAAAGTTATTTTTATTTTTATATTCCTCCCTCCTGTCAGGGGATTCCAGGGAAAAAATCCGTAAAACAACAAATAAAATAATTGTGGCCTAATGCTTTTTTTATTGGCTCGTGTAAATTGAATGAATATTTTTGACATCTTGATCAAATGTCGTCGTGAGTACAGGTATGTTTTGTGCTAAAGTTTATTTTCAGTGGTCCAAGGGACTCGATTTTCCTATTGCTGCTTTATGAGTATTTCTGTGGATAAGAACAGATATCCAACATAGAGCACAAAAAAGCGACACACAACATGATAGTAAACATAAAGTCGTCTCCGAATTTCACAAATTTTTGACCCAAGCGGGGGTCTTCCTCAGGCACTTTCTAGTAGAGATTCCAGCAGTGAAAGTGAAAGTGAAAATTCACTTGTGGGACCTCTATCAAAAAGTGCCTGAGGAAGACCCTGGTTGGGGGTCGAAAATTTGCGAAATTCGGAGACAACTTTATGTTTACTATCCGTGGATAAGGACATCATAAAGGAAATTTGGAGATAATTAACTCTTTCAGTGCCAGAAAAATGGGTTTCAGACCGCTTTTCCCATCAAAATTTCAGGCGAAACAAATTCAGACAGACACCCCATATCGGCCTCAGAATGTTTGTTTCTATGTCTTCTTTCAAGAAAACAACCATGACCACAGAATTTGTTGTGGGAACATTTCCAAAAAATTGATCACAAAAACTATATTTTTTTTCACAAAAAAGGCCTGTTTTTGTCCCCAAATGAGGTGCAGCACAACCACCCAGTCTCCCCCAGTCCCAAACACCACACAATTCCACTAAACATAGTAAGGCCCGGTTCAGACGTCGCTCTAACGACGCGTCGAATACAAATGAATTTGGTACGACCGTAGCGCGACGCATAGGCCGTTTGATTCATACGTCGAACCAACGTCGCACTTAATTACCAGTTTCCTCAATCACACACAGGTGGTGCGCCAGAAAGTGGGTTGGCGGGAAACTTGAATAACCCACGTGGCGGACGTGTTGACGCACCATAGACCTGTTTAAACGTTTATATTCATGCTTAAAATTAGTTTTCTCTTCCGAAAATGCATCACTCTTGTTGAAAAAGTGTTTTTCTTACACAAAAGGCCTTTTGAAGTCAATTCCTGGGATAACTTGGACCGCCGCCACATAGGGCCTACATAACACGGAGGCCAAGCGCTGGCCATCAACAAAATTGTTCAGGACGAAAGAGCTGCCACCGGTGATACCATTTGACAGATGACGTCGCTGATGTCACTGACGTCATCTGTTGGCGTCACGGTGTCACTGCTGACCACTGTCTTGTCAGCGGTGGATGGTCATCGTCCCGCACTTCGCTTTTACTGAACCCTGTGGCTTCAAGTTTTCACCATGGCGCCGATGCTTAATTACCGCGAGATCGTCTTATCGAAAATATTAGAAAATGAGAGGAAGCGGCGGAAGGCCATTCTAAGCTTATTGACCACTTTAAAAATGCGGAAACGAGCCTTCTTAAGTTGTGCTGTGGCAGCTAGCACAATCTACGAGTTCCAATTGATGCAGAGATTTAGGCCTACATCGCGTTGCTGCAGACGAGAGATTAGAAACCAGGGGTGGTTTCTTAGATTGTGGAATGCGTATTCCGACAGACGCTTCAAGCGCACATAGGATTTAATCTGAATGTGAATGACTGGTCGCACAAAGGCCAGTTCCGTGGATTGCCACTAGGGAATGAGCTCAGCTATAGGTAGCCCCCCGCTTTAATAAAGAATTCATTTGGTTTTTTTCCCTCCGATTTGTCTCTAACTTGTCCTTCTAAAGCTGAAAATGAAAAAATCGAACTTAACCGAAGTTTTTTAAATTTTTATTTCGTCCTCCGTACCTGGGCTCAAAATCATTGTGCCCGTAAAGCAAAGAATATAATAACCATGGCCTTATGTCACTAGGCCTAGTAATGCTTTTTTTATTGGCTCATGTAAATTGAATGAATATTTTTGACATCTTGATCAAATGTCGGCGTCAATACAGGTATGTTTTGTGCTAAAGTTTATTTTCAGGGGTCCAAGGGACTCGATTTTCCTATTGCTTTATGAGTATTTCCGTGGATTAGAACAGATATCCAACACAGAGCACAGAAAATGACACACAAAATGATAGTAAACATAAAGTCATCTCCGAATTTTGCATATTTTCGACCCCAACCGGGGTCTTCCTCAGGCACTTTCTAGTAGAGATTCCAGCAGTGAAAGTGAAAGTGAAAATTCACTTGTGGGACCTCTACCAAAACGTTCCTGAGGAAGACCCTGGTTGGGGTCGAAAATTTGGGAAATTCGGAGACACCTTTATGTTTACTATCCGTGGATAAGGACATCATAAAGGAAATTTGGAGATTAACTCTTTCAGTGCCAGAAAAATGGGTTTTAGACCGCTTTTCCCATCAAAATTTCAGGGGAAAAAAATTCAGACTGACACCCAAATCGGCCTCAGAATGTTTGTTTCTATGTCTTCTTTCAAGAAAACAACCATGACAACAGAATTTGTTGTGGGAACATTTCCAAAAAATTGATCACAAAAACTATATATTTTTTCACAAAAAAGGCCTATTTTTGTCCCCAAATGAGGTGCAGCACAACCACCCAGTCTCCCCCAGTCCCAAAGACCACACAATTCCACTAAACACAGTAAGAGAGCCATATTAGAGATTGTAGAGACATCTGGTGTTCATCTGGTGAACTGAAATGTCCCAAAAATCCATGCGCTACCAGTACATCTTTGGCACTGAAAGAGTTAATATTTCCAAGAATTTGATGGAATCAATCTGTTCTGATTACTCGTACACTGTATGTCATCAATTAATATGACTTTATATCATCTGCAGAGATGACACTGAACCCATTGTCAATGATGCTGATGATAAAGTGGAAGTTGGAACAGTTGCTAGAACAGAGGAAGAGCCCATGGGGATGTTTGAAGTGTTAAGTGAGTATTTGTACTTGATTTTTTCTGTCAGGGCCAAGGCTAAACTCCCTACACAGTAAATTTAAAAAAAAGTGTACCACGCCCCCTTCGGTTCACCCGCTCTCCACAACTGCTTCACTTTGTAGAATTTGCCATGTTTGGTCAACAGACGGCGTCAGGGCCTGGCGCGAGTTTTATAGCCTATCAGCACGCTGCTTTCAGAACTCTTTGGCCCGTTGGCAACGGATGTTCTTGTGCTAGCACGGGTACTAGATCACATGATCAGCCAGTGAAAAAGTGTCTCGGGCCATCTTGGTTAGGCCACGCTTATTTTATTTTTTGGATTACGGATTGTCATCACCATTTATAGGTAGGGAGGGAGGGGGAAATAAAAAAAAAAAAAGGCCTGACTCACCAATTTTTATTTGCGGTGGTATTCACGGACAATCATTGTCAACTCAGCAGGTAGGAGAAATAAAAAAAGGTTTTGCAGGCAGTCAGAACACTGAATCCAAGGTTTTACATGTTATCTGTTGTAAAGCTGCCGAGTATGCAAACTAAGATGATCTTTCGCGATTTTGCTTGGAAAAACAAGGAGCTTTTGAAAAATATGCGTCGGCGGGAAAAAAACACTGCTCAAAAATGGCAAGTCGGAAAAAAATATTTTTTTTCTGGTTTTCCCAAAAAGCACGTCGGCGAATCCGTAATCCAAAAGATATAATAAGGGAGGCCTTAGGGGTTGCCGGCACTTTCATTGGTTGACTCTCAGCATCATCTGTAGACCAAACACGGCGAAGTTTACGAAGTGAAGCAGTTGTGGAGAGTGGGTAAACTGCATAGGGAGCTTAGGCCGATGCCATAGCATTAATGGCCCTGGTAAGTATGGAGGAGGCCATTCAAGCTACTCATGTTTCTCACTTGGATGGATGGGTCTTTTACCGGTAGTTGCCCTCAAAGGCACAAGCTACAAGGCACTACGGCTTAATGAGTAGATCATAGGATAAATTTTTGTTACACTGCTGAAAAGCTTTGTTGTTGTATTGTACAATGACCGAACTTTTGACCATGATGATTCATTCACAATTTTGGAGGTTCTTTATTAAGATTGTTCTGCACTGGAGATAGAGTATAAAAACTTTGATGGTGACTCCTTGCATTTCAGAAAGTGCAGTATTTCTGCTAGGCACAAAACGAATGCTCCTACTAGCCGTCAGTTTTGCATATACAGGTAAGATAATGTTTCTGTGTGGAGTCTTCTGCAGTCACTTGGCAAGGCCCACTGGAATTACTCTACATGTACACCACTGTTGAGGCAGGCATAATATGAGAATGGAGTTGACCCAGATGACGGTCTGCTGACGGAAAGTTCAATTCCTGCATTATGCGCAATGATTTCTCGTCTGGATTGGCCAGAAATTGCACTTCAAAGCATTTTGACTTTATAATTTTCTGGGGAGAACCCTGCCCAAAATCGCACTCAGCACAGCAGGCCTGGCAGACACCGTGCTTGTGACCCATCCTCAGACTCCCAGCAAAAAATCCTGATTCTGTCCCAGTGTGTTGTATGCCTGCAATTTACACTGAAACCATGTATCTTTTCAGTAATGTCGAGGGAGTTAGAATGAAAGCATTGTTGTTTTTTTATCTTTTCTTTTCAAGGTCTTCACCTCACCTTCTTCAGTGGAGTCTATGGAACGTGCGTTGGGCATACACTCGAACTGGGTGTTAATGTCAAAAGTTACATAGGCTTCTGTGGAATATTTATTGGAGTTGGTGAAATTGTAGGTAAGTTTGACCTTCAAATTGTTATGGTGTGCTCAATTCGATAAGTGGCATTCCAAAACAAGTCAAAACAACTTTGACTTTCTTGCTTCAGGTGGTCTGTCGTTCAGTATATTTGGAAAAAGGACCAATAAATATGGGAGGGATCCTATTGTCCTACTTGGCTTCTTTGTGAATTCATGTGCATACTATTTGATATACCTGAACCTGCCCAATAGTTCTCCATTTGATAATACCGAAGACTTGGCTCCCATAAAATCCAAGTAAGTGAATTACATAACGTACCATATATTCATTGAAAGGCGATTTTGCAGAATTGAGGAGCCTGATAGCCTAGTGGTTATCACGTCCGCTTAGCAAGCGGCAGGTCCCGGGTTCGAATCCAGCCCGGGCCATATGGGATTTCATTCCCGGCTCTTCACATCGGTCGCATGGGACAGTAAGCCGTGGTGCCTTGTACCTTGTGTCTTTGCAAGGGCAAGTAAAATACCCCATCCAAGTGAGGAACATGAGTAGCTTGTGATGGCCTCCTCCATACTTACCAGGGCCAATAATGCTATAGCGTCGGCCCTGACGGAAAAATGAAATACAATACAATTTTGCAGAATTGTTTTCTGGTACTGGTATTAACACGTTGACTGCCATGGCCAAAATATCATTTTCATGCGCCATTGCCATGACCCCCAGGCCTATTTCAAGTTATTTCATATTGCCAACTACGAGTCGTAGCTGTATGCCCTCTACCGTGTTCCCAGACATCTGGTCAGTCCCCACTGCCAGTATGATCATTGGAAGGCTCTTCGTCATTGCCAAGCTTATATTACATGTATCAACATTAACAGAAAATGCTTTAGCCCAACTACGAGTATACTCGTAGCTGGCAATGGGGAGGAGTTCAGCGGCTACGAGTATAATCGTGGCCGGCAGTCAACATGTTAATGATGCATCTTTTTTTGTATTGAGGACCATTGAAGTGATTGATGTAATTTATGTCTGTTGTACATTCTAACCACTCAGCGAGGTAAATTATGACATCATTCATTTATACTGGACCCTATGGTTGCATCATGATGTCATTGACCTGAATTGCCCCATCTATCTTACTGAAGTGGTTAACGACAACAGTCTCATAAACAACAGACATGCCCCAAATTTATGTCTTCTTCATGTTTTCCTAAATTAAACAGAATTTATTCTTTTTTGTGTCAGTGTTGCGATAGCAGTTGCCTGTGCGTTCCTAATTGGATTTGGAGACAGCTGCTATAACACACAGGTAAGTGCTGTGACTTCGGTAGTGTTATGCCTGGTTGTTCAGCCTTGGCTTAAGCATGGAGGTATTTTATACCTCCATGGCTTAAGCCAGAGTTGGGTCGATCCCAACATAAGCGTGGCTTAAACCAGACATATGTTTCACAGCGCGTTGTGCAGGTTGGGCTTCAAACACAAGCCAAGCTTAAGCCTTTCTTATAATAAACCTGGCGGTGGGGTGGTCATAAGCGTGACTTACAATGGTAGGCCTACTGACTGTATGCCTAGACTTTGAAGATGGCAGAAGCATTGGATCAGCTCACGTAAGCAACACCTGAGCAACCGGGCACACATCAAGCAAATTGTATAGGAAAGCATGAGCGAGTAGGGTAACAAGCCACGCTTAGGTTATCCCAAGTTTAATTCAGGTTGTGCAATAAACTCGGAATTGATTAAGCTGTTCTTATGATCAGACATAAGCGCAACTTACGTGAACTCAAGTTTGAGGAATAAGCCAGGCTCACGTGAGCCACACCTGAACAACCAGGCATTAGGCAAAATTGGAATAGGCAAAAGAGGTGGTAGGCAAAATGGCCACATTTTGTGTGCTAAAATAAGGGAGTAGGCAAGTGCGCCATAATCATTGGTCAAATGAAAGCCTGAAGTTTTTAGTGACTAGCATGTTGTCCGTCCATTCCAGATATTCTCCATGTTAGGGGATGTGTACCAGGATGAAAGTGCCCAAGCCTTTGCACTGTTCAAATTTGTGCAAGTAAGTGAAATCAGTATTTGCTCCTGACGAATGTTTGGTACTTTCAGTAATTTTAGCACTCTGACTCTACTGACTCTGATGGATCCAGGGCAGGCGCGGATCCACGATTTCGCAAAAGAGGGGGCGCACTGTTCTAGAAACATTGAAAACTGCAGTGAATTTCAATGATTTGCTCCAAATTTCAGAATTTCACGGTCAATTTTACAGATTTGTTGGCCGAAAGGGGGGCTGTGCCCCTGGATCCGCGCCTGCATGGGGGTGGTGCACCCGGCACGCCCCCCCTTTCGGCTAACAAATCTGTAAAATTGACTGTGAAATTCTGAATTTGGAGCAAATCATTGAAATTCACTGCAGATTTCAATTTTTTCAGCACAGTGCACCCCCTCTTTTCCGAAATTGTGGATGCACCCCTGCCACTGATGAATAAGGCACTGGACAAGTAGTTACGGGATATTGGAAGAAATCTGTGTACAAATATGTACTTGTACATTCATGTTGCTCAAGGAATAAGTTGTGAAAGAGTGTCCTGATGAAGTAGTATTCTGGTTGAATGACCACTGCAACCATCAGTCAGAACCGTTCCCTAAGTGAAATTCATTGACTTGATTTTGGATGTTTTATATTGCAGTCTTTGGCAGCTGCAGCAGGATTCTTCTACAGTAACCACATTGGACTGCAGTGGCAACTTCTCATACTTTTCGTCTTCAACATTGCGGCTGTTGCCACATTTGTCCCCGTGGAATGGGCGACTATGCATACCAGGATTGGATATAGGAATGTCGAAGAGGAAGAAAAGAGGTGAGTTGGAAGGTTATGAAGATGTGTTGATGCTGGCTTTGATGTGTCTCAGCAGGCAGGCGTGGATCCAGGGGGGCGTGACCCCCCTTTTGGCCAACAAATCTATAAACTTGACCGTGAAATTTTGGAATTTGGAGCAAATCTTGTTCATCACCCAACGTCGGACAGCAAGGCAACCCAAGGCCTTGAAGGCGACCAAACGACATAACCCAGCTGCGCCCTGTCAAAGTGACAGTCCATCAACGTCCTCTGCACAACTGATGTGTAAACCTAAGTTAATTTCCACATACACAGGGCCGTATTTAGCTTTTTGGTCCGGGGGGGGGGGGGGG
>NMRB01002409.1:89440-108406 GCA_002633025.1 Notospermus geniculatus
CCATTCGGAACTTCCGAAGGCAACTGCTCGGCAATTTCCGTACGGTCGCATTTCCCCTCGGACACAAGTCCAAGGCAGCCATCTTGAACGCGCAACGATTGCCGTTCGTTTCTGCAGGTAATTGTGCGGTTCGCCTCATCACACCTGCGCATGAACAAAATAGGGCACACAAAAACGTTGCGTTATTGATCAATAATTGGCAGATTGGGTGAGATACCGGTAGGTTTATATATAATATTATATAATATGGCTGAAATAATCCAGCAAATAAGGTTGAACATCTTAACAGGCCAAAATTCGGTGAAAATAGTCCCACGGTTGGTCACGTGGGTTTGTTGATAAACAATATGGCTGCCTTGGACTTGTGTCCGAGGTGAAATGCGCCGTACAGTGGGCAGATAAGCAGTTCGCCTCAGGTCGTTCCGAATGCATATTCTCTAGACGTTGTGGTGATCTCGAGTCGTAGCTAAGAAAGACAACAGATGGCGCTGCACTTTCTCTAGACGTTGTGCATGTGGAGATCTCGAGTTGTAGCTAAGAAAGACGTAAGATGGCGCTGTATCGTTCGTAACACTTCGGGTGTTTTCTTCATTCTCCGCTGACACGCCACCTTACGTTTTTCTTAGCTACAACTCAAGATCATGTGAACGACTGCAGCGCCATCTATCGTCTTTCTTAGCTACGACTCGAGATCACAACAACGTCTAGAGATTAGGCCTATGACAACAACAAACGTCTTTATTTTGTAACGTCTTTATTTGCGATTATAGTTATTTGTCTTTATTTGCGGTTAAACCGCCCATACTTCGCCCTTGACTTTACTCTCAATTAGGCCTAGTTACAAGAGAGAAATATTCTACAGCACTGCCTGGAAAATGAGGAAAACTACAAAATAACATTCCACTTCCTGAAACTTTTTCTCACCTCAGCCATCCTTGATTTTCTCTCCTCCAGCTTGTCCCGGTCGCAGGAGATTGACGTAATGGCAATTTGTTGAATCATAGAAATCTGAAAAGGAGCGATGTCGATAATAACGCACAGTATGATGACGTAAAGTTACCGTTCTGATGACGTCATCAGAAGGGTAACTCATGAAAAGTAAGGAAATAAATGAGCACCCTGCTTTAAAACAAGCTTTCGCCACCACTGCGTCCGGACTGAATCCTTTTCAAGCTTCTGAAACAACACCAATTTCGCGCCCTGATGCACTGCTGCTTGTTTCGACGGCAAAAATGATTGTTTTGATGACGTCATTAGATCGGGCGCAACTGCTGATGGACCCTTCTGTTTTCCAGCTTGAGACCAACGGCAAATTCAAGATGGCAGCCTCCATGGCCATGCGAAGTATTTTTTCAGGTGACAAAATTCGTGCATTATTGATGAACTGAGTGTTAGCAACATCTGTCATTGGATGGTGCTAACACAAAGATAACGAATATATCCAAAAGTACACAGTGCGATTCCGACGTGGCATTTCATGAAATCAAAATATCCATGCATTTTCATACTCTGCACGCATCGTCGCATGCATCAAATGTGCAATTCAGTGCACTAACTCTAAGCCCTACATGACATATTGCCTTTAGCACAAGGCCGGGGCTATTCGTACCGTGACGGTGCAAATAACGCCGAACCAGATCTTATTTGTACCGTGACGGTGTGAATAGTGCGCCGTCGGTTCTTATTCGTCGTACCGTGATGGTGTGAATAGTGCGCCGCCGGTTCTTATTCGTACCGTGACGGTGTGAATAGTGCAGGAATAGCTCTTATTTACACCGTCACGGTGGGAATAGTGCGTGGAGAATGATTATTCGTACCGTGACGGTGATGTATAATTTCTGCACCGCAACTCGGACAGTGCGACTGTGGGCCAAGGAGTGTGGGCAGCAGATCTAAAATGATATTTTAGCCTGGGGAATTTTTTTCCTTTGACGGGGTCCAGTGACATCTTTCGCAGTTGTTAATGATGAAATGTTGGCCTCTGCTGTCTGATGCTAAAATATTTTTCATAGGCCTAGCCTTGGAGGAATTACAGTATAATTCCTCCAAGGCCTAGCCAAGGCTAGGCCCTAATTTTTTTAAAAAATTGGCTCAAGAATTACGCAGTTCTCTGTTTTCCGACAGTCACACAGCTCGATATCACGATATCGATAAAAAGACGAAAAGAAGAGTANGTAGGCCTAGGCCTAATACTTTCACAGCCTTTAGTTCTTCAGGGGCAGGCCCTATTACCTTCCATTTTCAGTTATAACTTTATCATTCATTGTTGCACAAAAAAAACATCTAGGCCTATTCAGAAACAAATCCTCTAAAATCTATCCCCTACCCCCACCCTGGTTCCGATAACTCTGGATTTCATATTTTGTGTGAGCTGACGTGTCGCTGCTGAAGTAGTGCTGTTTTCATGGGTTCGATGTGACTCCATGTCATGCGATTCCTACACGGAAGAACGCTCTCCAAAGAAAAAAACAGTGCCTTTCCCTGTGAGGTCAAATCCGTAGTGAGTTTGAGGTGAACTTGTGGCGAATATTTGGCAATTTTGTGGTGAATTGGCGGTGAACTTTTGGCGATTTTCTGGCAATTTTGTGGTGAATTTCTGGCAAACGTTCGACGATTTTTTGGCTTTGTTTCGGCGATTTGGGGGCAAATTTTTTCAATATCGCCAAAATTTGCCTCAAATAATTTGGTCAAGCTCCCTTATTAGACATGTACCTATGATAAAAATTTGGAGATGATCCAACCAGTATATCAGGAGTTAATTGCACATTTTGTTCTTCGGTTTTGCCCACCTAGTGGCCAAGTCAAGACTCAAATTGGACCAAAACTTCATGTCATAGGTCATCTGACATACGAGTGTAGTCGATATACAAAGCCTCAGGTCAATAACACCAGTGGTTACGCAACAGCAACATGCCCTGCTAATGCAACCTCGTTCCCAGGGCTTAACGTTGGCTTGTTAAGGCTGGCTTCAGAACCGAATACCTCGGCTGTGATTGGCTATCGGCCTGACGTCATACCCAATTTGAAATTTGAAATACCCAGGAAAATGGATTAAAATATGGTTTATTTTATTTTATTTTTTATATCATAGCAAACATTATTGTTTCTGATGATACACATAAATGTTCATAATACAGATTAATGAAAATATATATTTTTACAATCATTAGTGTAACCGAGGTTGTAACAAGCATTGGGGACGAGGTGCCAAGAATCTTGGAAGTGAATCCAGGGTCTAATGACCGAAGCTGAAAATGACCTCGTCCCACGGCAAAAGCAGAAGAAATTTCGAGTTAGATCCTGGGGACAAGGTTGCTGCTAATGGACAACAATGGACGCTGCACCAAAGTAAGAGCTCACCAGGTGAGCTAAAATTCTAATACAAAGAAACCCCTTACGTGGAGGTGTATCCTCCCTGCCCCTTCCCAGGTCAATGTGGAATAACCCTGGAAAAAAATATACTCAAGCCCCTCTGCTGTGCACGACTGTTACGAGTAATGCATTTCAACGCAATGATTTAACTGGGTCAACTTGACGTGCCATCTTACGGTGATCCAAACGGCGCAACGTCATTCGCCAGTTCACCACGATCACGCATCTGTTCACGTGGACAGCTTGTGGAAGTAGCGAGCTGACCAATCATCGGGCTCCGATACTTGCTGACCTGGGAACACTGATTACTAATTCATTTGTGCACAGTTTGAACCAATCAGAGCATGAGATGATTCATTATGATCAGATCCCGCAGCCTACATTCATGATTTTTCGTGAACGGCGGTGGTTTTAACGCCGTTGAGCCTGGAAGTGAGCGTGTCATTTTCCCGCCAAAATTAGTGCGCCGTGGCGACCAACATGACCAAAATACTCAGTTTATGTGTGTTTGATCAACAAAATCGGAATGAAGGTATTTATATCAAAGTAAATATTCGATAATAGTCAGTTTATATATTTTGAAAAACATAGATAAGGTGTTGAAAACTTTGCGCCCGAGTCGCAAATTGCACTGTTTGCACTAATTTGCATAAATTAGCGCAAGCCAAGATGGCGGCACATGAAATGTGGAACGGCTCGAACGGCCAGATCGATGACTCTATCCCGTCTAACTCACCTTAAAATGTTGCCGTGGACGATGTTAATGATTAAAATGTTGTGTGAAATCATACAAATGGTATCAAAGGTATGTGTAACGCATCTTGCATCTAATATTGGCCAGTTTTGTGCCCGGGTCCGACTTCGAACATTGCGATCGGTGTTTTCTTACAGCCACGACGCCGTGACCTACATCCACGCAGATATGCAGATGAGTTAAATTGATACATTTTGATACATTCGTAAGAATGCGTGGCCGTAACAGTCGTGTGTGAGCAGAAACCCAGGATGATGCCCCACCGATTTGGACAAGAGAGGGTTAGCATGTTGGACCATAAATAATTGCAATGAGACCCATTCGGCACTTAAATGAAACATTGCCGAACATCACGGAAACGTTACGTACTCTGCAAGAAATACACATGGTGCTCTAAAAATTTGCCTTTAATGTATTCATAATGTATTCAGAAACAGTGCCATCTGTGCAATATTAATGTAACTGAAACCTAACAAGGCATCAGAGAAGCTGTGTCCCCCGCAGGTGTGCTATTTTTGATGCGGGGCCATATTGAAGTCACCAAGACCAAGCATGTAGCTAGGCCTATGAATACTTTTGGTAGGCCTAGCGATATTCAACAATAATGATGTAGGCCTACTGTAGTTGTGCATGTGTGGGTGGCATGCAGATCAGTGTAGCTCCACGGCGGTGTGTGCGTCTGACATCGCTGGGCCTATTTTATGCCAGCAGGGTAGGCTTCTGTACAGACTGTAAAACAGTGCTGTGGAAGAGCAGCATTTCAAAACAAAGCCGGTGTGGAATGTCACCAAATGTTCTCCAAAATTAAAGTACACCAGTTGTAACCAACTAAGGTGAAAGAGGTCAATAAATAGTTTGCAGCGAAGAATTCTGCACTTCGCCCTCGAAAAGTGACTTTTATTCAGTTCAGAAGGTGCATGACGACGTGTGACTGAGTAAATGGTAAACATGGTAAATGTGGAAAATGATGTGAGACGACTGGTTTACGGCAAATCGCGACATTGGAATTTGGTTGTCGTTCTGTATTCGTTGGAAGTTAAAAGTATAAGAAAAAAACTGGTAATGTTTTCATTTATTGTTCTGTTTACAGTTGAACTATTGATGCAGAGATTATATTTAATTAAGGTCACATTCTTTGCTAAATCGACGAACAAATCTGGAGCGTGACCTCGTTTCCAGGCGGCATGTTGTGTATGATGAGTACATTGCACACTGTGTAAGTGGTAACCATATGTCGAGGTTGGTGTTGTGGACGACGGACGAGACCCGTTTGTAAGTCCCCTGCAGTCTGTCGACTGCGGGGGACAATAAACGTGTTACAGCAAGCCTCAACCCAGTTCTAGCCACACTATAGTCCGTTTAAATCATCTGGAGCTCGATGGGCGTATGTCAGTCAAACCCCAAGTAACCGGACAACAATGAATTTAGGGTTTACTCTAAACGGTCAAACGCACATTGTTTTCTATTCTAAAATACCTTGGTATCTCGTGCGTATGTTTCAAATGGATAATGCATTAGCCTCATTCTGAATGCAGCGGGTCTGGGTGACACAACCAAGACCCGCTCAGTGTAATGGCGTGCGTCCAACATTTCTCGCTTCGAGCATTCAGCGAGGTAGTGCAGCGAATGTCGGCCAGGTGGATACTCAGTGACCTATCACAACGAGGTTTTGTACCATTAGGTACATTTCCTGCGGATAATCCGTTGAAGAAAGCGCCCTGCGACCTCATTTCGACTCCTGCAACTTGCTGCTAGCGCTGCACACAGATGTACACGATGTAGGCACGATGTAAAGGTTTGTACACACATTCACTGATGTCGCGTCATCGAGGGAGCGTCCTCCCTGATATCTTAGGCCTATTTATTGCAATCAAACTGCACTGAACCTATGTATACTATGTTTAGTTTGAGGTATTTTAGAATAGAAATTAAACCCTCGGCTTCGGGTCTTGGTTGCGACACCAAACCCGCTCGGGTGGAGCAAAAATTCCGTCCAAACCCTCGGCGAAGCGCCTCGGGTTTGGACTACATTTTAGCTCCACCCTCGCGGGTTTGGTGTCGCAACCAAGACCCTCCGCCTCGGGTTTAATTCCTTAAACCAGCTGAACCTTGGTTCGAAATAGAACATGCAACTAGGCCTTGATTCGAAATTGAACACAGACATAGGCATGGGATTGGCTGGAAGTGTCAATAAAACACATTTCAACAGCCAGACTTCACCAACAATACCAAGGTCTGCCTGACAACCAAGGGTCCTTCCATCGAGCTCCAGATGATTTAAACATACTATAGTGACTATAACGGCAACGGGACATGCCATCTTGGGATGCACATCAGAACTACACAGCAGTATCAGCAAAAATCAATCGGAGTGGCTCGTGTATGTGTACGAATAGTCATACCTCACCCCACAAGATGGCAGGCTTGAGATCGAGTTACATGGGCTTCAAAATACATGTACTTGTAATGTCATGGCAACAGCATCAATTATCGCCAAAGAATCTACTGTGCATTGTTTGCCGCTTCGGAAAAGGATTCAGGGTTTGAAGTCAAAAGAAGGGAATTTGTAAACACTTCCATTTTCATTTGCATGTGTAGGAAATTTGGGACCTGAAAATACTGTAACTGCCCTGAGTTTCTATTTTTACCTTCAAATTCAGACAAACATTTGACAACTGACAGTCCACATCCGATTGGCGCGTGGTTTTCAGCTAATATCTCCGCAATGGCTGGCTCAAATTTGACATACCATACATCAATTGACTTGTCTTTTTTGCCGGTATCTTTCTGCTATCTTCATTTTTCGCGTAAGGCCGGCATAACGGATCCCTTTCTCAAAACCCATTTCATTTCGCCATGGCGTTCAATGCAGTTCACACATGTGCAATGCATTGCGTCATTTCAAAATGGCTGCCATTTCGGCCATAAACACGAACTGCGATTGTCGAAAGAACTTTTTTCTGTCACGTTTGTAGGGAAATGACAGTGATGATTTGCCTGAGCGGCAAAAAAAACAAATCGTTTCTGAGATATCGGTCATAAACCTAGCGCCAATTGGATGTGGAATGAAGAGTAAACTTTATGGAGTGACCACATTGTCGAAGGTGAGACAGGACATTAGCATGTTCGGACAAACACAATGGTGAGTTCTTATACAGCACTTCATAGCGTATTACGCTCTCTAAGCGCTTCACACATTACCCCAGCCTATGATTCAGAAACTTTTCTGTAGAAACCAAAGGGCAGCCACAATATAGCGCACACGATGGACATTTCAGGCCAGTTGAGAGTTACAGAGTGGCACGGCCGCGGATCGAATCCACGACCTTCTGATCACGAGTCCACAGCCCTAACCATTATGCCACTGCGCTCCCCAAAATGAAATTGACAAGTCCTACATCATTCAGGCAGTTCGCTATCTAGGAATTACATAAGTTCGGGAATCAATGCTCCAAGCTGAAGTCATACATGCATACTTGAGAAACTATTTTACACTTTCACAAACGAATCTGAGAAATTTGCATATCGAAATTTGCAATGTGCAGATGCTTGAGATAACCAATAGTTTCTGGCATCAGTGACAACTCAAATACCACATGAGAATGCATAGATGAGAGTGCCATTTCAAATGAAATGGTCCATGGACCATGTGCTCACCTGGGTGAATGTACCAGAAGAACAAATGTCGACAATATGTTCAATCGAAATGTTCCCGAGCNCCTTGAAAAAGTGCTAAAATTTTAGTGTTTTGACCACCGCAGTAGCGATTTTCTAGTCTTCCATCTGACCCCCTTCAGAGCCTATATACTAAAACAAAGCGAATCATCCATAACGGCTTGCTGTCGTTGGTTGTAGAAGAGGCCGATGACTGCCGACAACGTTAAAACTGCGTGCTGAACGCTGTGTTGATGGCTGCTGTGACGTTGCGTCATTTGACAGCCAAAACGGCGGACATTTTGAGATGTGACGTCGCGCGAAGAACCTCTATTGATCTGAACTTACCATTTCTCTGTATCGTTGCAAGAAGTATCCGGTGATGGCACACGCATATGCCACGCCTGAACACACTGAAGCAACAGAACGTTCATATCCAGGCCGTGCATCACGGTCCTTACGAATCATTTCACAACTTATCAGTCATTTTCCTTATCGTCCTTTGCACATGCAATCTTTGTCTATCATGTTCCGAGAATGTCATCATGTTCTCAGGACGATTCAAGTCCTCAAATATATCAACCCTAAGTGTCACTTCATCATTTTTTACAACATATGACTAAGTTTTCAAACTTAAGAAAATCGGTAGAGAGTGTACAAGTGTAATGAGTCACAAAACGTCTCCAATCATTCCACTGAACTTGATGAATTATGTTACCAAATCAACCAAGTGATGCTGTTTGGTGATTCTTTCCTTGTGGTAATTATGAATATTCAAGCTGAAAGTTTTTCTTGTGTAACAACCAAAACCAGGATCTGAAATAACACAATAGAGAGGTTCTTGAACGACAGAAAGATCTTCAACGTGAACAACAAACGTCAACGGGATGATGTCATTGTCGTTCCCCTGAAAAATTCGCGTATACAGTCCTCCCTCACAATCACGAACCCTTCGGGGTCCAAGGGTTAAGTTCGTACTAACGAGGAGTTCGTAATAGCGAGGATTCGTCCGTAGGGGCATGATGACCACGCCGAGTAGGTCTAACGCATTGTAACACTTCGTATACAGGACTACCTTTATTGAATATTTGCCTGATTAAACGCTCAAATAACATGCGTTAATCAAATCCAAGCTTGGATAATTCGGTTTGTATTGTACACTAAACAAACCCGAGCTTGGATTTTGGTTGGTATTGTACACATCGTAATTGATCATGGGCAGGAATTCGGCCAAACGGCCGATCGAACAGGCAAAATTACATACATGTCATGAAATTTTGGGAGCCAGACGTTGGGTTCGTAATATCCGGGAGTTCGTAGAATCGAGGTTCCTAAGAGCGTGGGAGCATTGTATTTAGTTAAGAAGTGAATTAACCATGAACGTAACGCGAAAATTGGGCAGGCAATGTACGTGTGCCTCGAATAATGGTATCTTATGTAATTAATTGGTACAATCTCCGACGTTGAGGTCAGAGGGTTTCACCTTACTGACTCTGCCATCAGCAGCTCCGAACTATTTCTGCGGAGGATCGTATATAGGTCATGACGATGTATTCCAATAGATGCCAAATGGAATTCATGGGTTCACGCACAAATGAAACCCACGCATACCCAAATGAAGTTTGCATTCTTACGTCATTTGAAAATGACAAATTGCCTATCTGCATTCAGCTCTTACGAGAACGCAATGGGGTGACAAGGAGCAGTGACGCAATGCCAGCCTTTATTGGCCCTGACTGGTAATTATGCAATGGGAACAGTGTTCCCAGCTAGTGGCCGAACTGACCCCTCTACCATGTCTACAAACATTACATCATGCCCATTGGATTGATTCCTTGAATATGGATTTCACAGCCAAGACCTCCCCAAGAAGATCTGTCCAGGCTATTTATCCTGATTACCTAAGCTCGGGACCTCGTCATAACAAAAGATTTAAGAAGAGGGATTGTCACCAAGAAACGGCGTTCGAACGTGATTGGGTTTGTCAGGTGGCTGCATAATGTCACTCGCGTTCACGTTTATCCTTCACGTTCAGGATCTTAAAACCTCTCTAATGACTCATTTCAGTGCATCAGTTCAAAACCAGAGTGTTGTCGATGGGGAGCCAATTGCATATTTGCTCGCTTTTGATAGGAAGTATTGGAGACATGGTTATCTGGCTCTCGGTATGTTGTTGCAAAAGGCTTATGTAGTGTTTAACCTGGAGAATAAGGGTGCATGATGCAAGTATTTCTAGCATTCATGGATACTGCCAACAGAACTCAAAATGTGGACATGTAACAAATACTAATGTGTTTTCCTGGGTTCATGGCTTTTTTGGAAGTTTGACCCCTGTAACCTTCAGAGAAGGTCAAGGACAAAACCCATACGATATGTGAGACACTCCAGCAAAACCAGACGCTTGTCGCAGGTGAACATAATTGGTCATCGGTTTACTCAACTATATCACTGCTGTCCACTCAGGGGCGTAGCCAGTGTTTCCGCCAGAGGGTACGCTGTGAGCACTCTCAAAGGAACAGAAAAGGGCCATTTTCTTTAATTTCATGGGGCTTTTTCCTGATTTTGAAGAGCTGCATACCCTCAAAAATATTTCTGGCAGAAACCCTGGTAGCTAGCGGGGGCCCCCAGAGCAAAAAGGGACAAAACAAATTTTTGCTCTAAAAGCCTAGCCAAGCCAAGTTATTGTAGTGACATTCTGGTAATGGCAATTAGACAGCTGGACTAGCTGGGATTACGCAGAGAAAACAAAGGAAAGAGGCTCGCTGTTGTTGCATGTACTGTGGTAGGCCTACTTTCGGTTGCACGTTAACTGTTCTGTAAATGGCGTGTTAATTCTGGAATTATTGTAGATGGTCGAGCCAATCCATCACATGATATGCCCGAGAGAAGATTACACCCATGCAGTCGGGCACGGGAGACCATGCTTGTATAATGAAGTGTTGGGTGAGTTTTTATGGTAATTGATGCTGGAGGATCGAGTTTAGAGTATATGGGTCTTGATTGATGGGCCATGAAAGTGTTTTGATAATCCAGCCACTGATGAATCATCTTTGGACTTTCCATGTCATCAAACAGTTTATGGTTGCAATATAACCTCTGACATGGACCTTAGAGACTCTTCCAAACCCAGGGTGAAAAAGAAACAGAGAGTGAGGATGCCCATGGTCAGGACTTTTCTCCCACGACAGGGTGCGTACAGCCTGTGGAGCACCAAATTTAAGACCTTTTTAAGACTTTTTAAGACCAAGTATCGGCAAAATTTAAGATATATTTTCTTCTGTGAACCCCACCCCCCTTTAGAGATACCGGACTGGGTTTCTGCCAGGAAAAATCTGATAGGGATCAATGGCGTTTCTGGCAAAGGCAGATGCCTAGGCGGAGGGGGGCCTGGGGCCCTCCCCCAGAAAAATTTGGTTTTTAGAAGCCTGGAGATGTGATTTCCCGGCATTTCAGAGTCAAAATTAAGACCTAAGACCTTCTTACAAAAATTGCCAAGTTTAAGACTTTAAGGCCTTGAAAATGGAAGTTCCAAATTTAAGACTTTTTAAGACTTGTTGACACCCTGCCACGAGCGCAACAGCCTGATTGGGTGCCCAATCAATGGGATCAGCCGTGTTGCACTATAGCACCTGACTGAGCTGATTCAAATCTCAAAATCAACTTGCACAAATTATGCTGAGCAGCTCATGAAACAATTTAGAGCAAGGAAGAGTAAGTGCGATAAGTTAGAACATAAAAAAGACGTGTTTGAAAAAATTAAATCTCCAAATTTATCCCGAATAACACCAAGGCTAGCAATTTCAAATAGCAAATACATGTAACAGCATCTCTTAAGTTCATGAAATAAAGCTTTTTTTGCTCTATTTATTTATTTACAATCCAGAATGGGTAACTTGATGCATGGATGGCCAATAAAATGAAGGATTTCGTGTGAAAATTCCATTTGTAGCAGAACTCTTCTTTTCTGCCTTTGATCATCTCTTGCACTATTGTGAGTGAGATCTGACGCATTGGTTATTGGATACAAAAAAGCAAAACTGACAGGCTGGTGTAGTTTCCCAACTCCAACATCCGTGCCAAAAATGGTGATGATTGGCGTTTTTTTAGTTTTAAATCGCAAAAATGAAAATTCAAGATGGTGGCTGCGGCAGCTGCATTGCACTCATCACCATATCGGAGCAAAGCCAACAGCGACAGGCTAAGTCTAATTATCCAACCCAAACATCCTACCAATATGCACAGAATCATTACGAGTCGTGGCAGCCAGTTTTTGAAGTACTGATTTAATGTCTTTCCACATAAAACGTCAACTAATCATGCGAAGTAGACAAATACCACGTTTCAGATCTGAGCTCCAGTGGTTACGAAACGTGACCTGCTAACGGACGACGATGACGACGACGGACGATGGACGCTGACCCACGACAAGAGCTCACCCCAGGTGAGCTAAAAAACATTGTCTGTGAATCATTTCACTTAGTGGATGATGATCTGTGAACAAGGGTATAGACAAATCCCAAATTCCCAGATCTGCGCACTTCCGCCGAAATGGCAAACAGAACCTCGACCTGAAACCAGCTGACGTGACGCAATCCATGATTCAGCAATGGTAGACTCTGACGCAACGTCATCGAACTCACTGTCGTCACATGGTCGTGGGGTTCTCTGCGTCACGTCATTCAGTGTCAGATGGTTTCAGACCGAGGTTCTGTTTGTCATTTCGGCGGAAGTGCGCAGATCTTTCTCATTTTCATCAATTTGGGATTTGTCTATATCCTCCCGCTATCTCCCCGAGAAGTCCAGTCAACTTGCCACAGGCTGAAATGGCTACTCCCTCAACCGACATTTTCAGATGCAGACCTGCCAAGTCTCACGCGATTCGCGGGAGTCTCACGCATTTGGACCCATTCTCCCGCACTCCCGCAAGGTCAGTGTTTTCTCACGCATTCAGGCGAAACGTAATTCCTTGAAAAAAATCTTCAACAGTTTTGCAGTTCAATAATACACGCAGACATCTATCGGTCCTTTAATTTGAATCATGCGAAACAGACGATCAGGCTTGATGCCAAAATCATCAAATCACAGGCAAGGTCTGACGGACAGCAAGCTGGTGCACAATACCTCCTACTCTGATGGTCATGACGATGATGAACCTGCCGCAGCTCGTGGAGGCGATGATACTCCACCCAGGGCCAGCTAGCATTGTGAATTTTTGGAACTTGTCAGACGTTGTAAACAAAATAGGCCTATGTCTAAATACCATAAAAGTACAAGTTATATGACGAAAATGAAGGCACCTGCGGGGTCTATCAGTCGAAAGAAATTGAATNAACCTCCAGCATTGCATCCAAAAAATGACCCATTCTCCAGCAAAATCATAGCAGACCTCAAGCAAGCTGATAAAACACCCTTGGCAGGTCTGCAGATGGACTGTGGTAAACTGGCCGAGAAATGTAAGTTTTATTGGGCGCACGCTGTTTCTGCATACCATTTTTTACATGAAACATCATTACGACCCCAAGCGCTCCTAATAATGTGACATGTCAAACCAAACCAAACAAACCAACTCTTCTCAAATTCATGTCATTCTTAGCTCACACTATAAATCAGAATTCTTGATTTACATGTAGCAGGAACGGGTATTGCCTTAGTTCTGTAAATAATGCATGATGATTGCACAACTTCCATGGCTACACTATGGACATGATGGACACAACACATATCTCATCTACCGATCTTTAATTCACTGAAGTACAGAGATTTGTAATTTTCAAATGGTGAATTCTGTGGACTGAGAATTTTTTCTTTAGTGTCACCTTTTACTGACAGGACCAGTTCCCTTTAAACCCTGCACTTAATTCAGAAAGTCCTTCGACCTTAAAGTGCCACGCTATGCATCCAAAACTGAATTTCGTGATGCCGTCGTAGTGCATCTCATTTACGGTGACCTCGTTCATAGCATTATACACACGGTCGATGTACACCCTTTACACACAGAGTTAATTCATGGTGGTGAGGTTGATCATGATCTTTTGTCAATGCATGCTCGACAAGACTGTTCAAATCTATCGATTTGAATGATGTAAGTTACCAATTAGGTATTCTGTGTGTTCTTACACACAAACGAATGAGTTGAAGCATGTGTACCTTACCTGATGAAGGGTTATTCACGCTATAACACCACGTTGAACTTGTCAAGTGGTGAAGCTATGGCTGCCATGATATAGTATCAGTCCAGCCTCGGTGTTATCACTGGCTATATACGGCTAGACAGGGGACCAGTCATATCAAGGTGTGAAGGGAGAAAGAGTCACCTAACGCATATAGTCGCGCTTTAATGTCCTCCCATGTTATAGTGTAAAACGTACTGTCCTCTATCTGAATACGTAGTGCTCTGCCTGCAGTTTTCATTGTCTGCTGGAAATTAAGGTCTCAATCATTGAAATGCGGATCAAGGCAAGCATTTTGGGGCCCTCACGAGGCTGTGAGACCTCTACATGCACTCCCCTGACATTTTAGAAACACTGTAAAATTCAACTGCGGGGCTTTTAACCCGTTAACTGGATAGGACGTCATATTACGTCATCACGAAATCCAGGGAAGGACGTAATAGTACGCCCTGCAAGGAAATTGCACTTCACAGTGCATAGGACATATAACATCACGTCCTGAACCTTATGTGTCAAATACTTTTTTGGGCAAATTTTTTTTTCGAAGAGAGAAAATTGTTTTCAAAAATCAATTACACAGTTAACGGGTTAATACACCACAGCTTTTATATATTGAACATTCCTATACTTTTTCTCAATGTTACACAAGGCGTGTTTATCTGTTTTTCATCCGTGATGATATGTATAAATACGAGAGGATGTTTGATATTCTCCCGTTTGTTTCCATGGTAATCACACCCACTAGATGACACAAAGTCTGACACAATTTCTCATAATCAACCGGGATAATCAATCAATACCTCAAAACGTTGAGTGCAGCCTCATCTACAAACTGAAAGCCCTATTTCTAGTTAATCAATTCTACAGTAAAAATGTATGTATAGAGTGAAGATGTAAACCATAGGGCCGTTTACACGACAAGCCAAATGAAATGGTCCATGGACCATGTGCTCACCTGTGTGAATGTACCAGAAGAACAAATGACAAATGTTAAATCGAAATGTTCCTGGACAAACCTTGAGTTCTAGGGTACCCAGACACCTGATCACACCAAGTTAGAAGCTATTAGCTCAAAACGTGCCAGCAAAATTGAATCGGACAGAAACCTGGTGCCATAGGTATCTGACATACCAGTATATCTGTACCAAGTTTCAGGTCAACAAAAGGCAAAATCCTGAACTTTGACCTCTGTGACCTTGAAAAGTAGGTCAAATCAAAAACTTGTTATATATGTTATGTGTCCTTATTAGATACACCTATGATAAACATTTGTAGATGATCCATTCATTAGTTCAGGAGTTATTGCAGTTTTTGTGTTTTTGGTTTCGGTCCCCTGGTGGCCAAGTCAAGAATCGAATCGGACCGAAACTTGGTGTCATAGGTCATATGACCTAAGAGTGTATATGTACCAAGTTGCAGATCAATAGCCCCAGCAGTTATGAAACGTGCCCTGCTAAGAGACGACGACGGTGACGGATGCTACACCATGACAACAGCTCACCCCAGGTGAAACTGTGGAAATATTTATATTTTGATAGGTAGCTTTATACTAGTTCTCGAGTCAAAAATCAATTTGATTTGGCAACGATGGCTCTCACTGAAATTGGCGGAAGCTGATTTCAAAATGGAAGTTCTGTCCACTTGAAAATTGGAACCAGCTATAAAGTTTTTGCAAAGACTCTTCTTATAGATCCAACATACTTACAATAATTCTATCAGATGACTAGTTCTCATTATAATTGACGGAAACCATTAGGAAATGGCGGCACGGGTGGTGATTTGAACAGCCATGCCGCAGGACAAACCCAAGACGAACGAGCAATTTGATTGGCTCCTACTCTGTTAAGTCTCCAAGCTACAACTGCCTTGCGAGGGCTAACAGCAGGAAATTAATCAGGTATGATCTGGATTGATGTATAGATGATACAATACCCCAGGACACAGGATCGAACTTGCACAATCAAGACCCTCATTTCCTATTCCTCGGTAGACATAAAGAATTGATGACAATCAATCGCAATACGTGCATGCCCCTCTCTTCTTCAATATATCTTGCTATGCTGCAGAAAATCATCAAAAAAACAAAATCCGAGATGTCAACCAGTGCATGGCCATAATGAATGTCCGGATCGTGTTTGAAATCGACAGGGCACCTAGCTATGGACAGCGGGGTAGACACTACTGCTTAGTGGTACTGGCCCCAGCCTGAACCATATATTACTTCTATGACCTCGACCCAAATAATACCAATATCCAACCTCGCCACCTACCTAACTGCATGCCACGTATACAAATAGTGGATGGTAGGTCGTCCAATATGGATTTTTGTTGGATGAAGAAAAGTTGTATCGGACTCAGCTTCGCCTCGTCCGATATACTTTTCTTCATCCAACAAAAATCCATATTGGACGACCTGCCATCCACTCTTTGCTATATTATACAATCAACATTGTCACGACAGGTAGCGCTCCTACCTCGCACTGACCTGTCACCGCGCGCTCAAGGCATCATGGGAAACTTTAGGACAACTTGTTGCATTTTCAAGATGGCGGGCGATTCCTCGCTTCGAGTTAATAAACTGCAGAATCTCCTAAAATAGGCCTACCAAGGATGCAAAGCAGTCTCAACAGCAGTCTTGCGCAGCCTGTGTGGACACAATGATACAATCAAATGTCCAAAAACATCTCGAACACTTTTACTTCATGCCTAGTTGCTCTTTTGGTATTTTCTGAATCCTTTTCCTGTAGAATTTGATGAATATCTCCCTCAGACAGGGTGGCAAATCTTTGTTTGGCAGACATCTTGAAATGCTGATGGAGAGATTCTCAAGTTGCCTATAGCATGCAACTAATAGGTCTATGCCCTGATTGGCTAAAACTAGGAGGGCTGTCCGATACGAGGTTTTAGAATCCGATACGAGGTTTGAGGATCCGATACGATGTGACATCCTATGATCACATGATGCAATCTGCTGCACATGATTGGCCAAGAACATTTGAGTGCATAAACAGTAGTGTCTCAACCATGTTGTATGCCACAGAAATATCAAATCAATTAGGCGAAGCACTCTGCCGTTAAAATGCAGAAAACATTCCAAGATGTCCATTTGGCCGCAATATTGAATATACGAGGCCGCACCTGAAATCGATCGGGACCCTAACTTGACCAACCCAATATGCAATAGAAATAAGAAATAAATTGTGCGACCCACTCTGCAGAAATACACTCGGGCAATTCTACGGCAGAAATGGCGATCAAATTCGAATGTTTATTTTTATTTTCATTTTCCTTATTTAATTGGCCCACGTGCTCAGGAAAAGCATTACTAATGCAGACAAATAGCAATGAAAATTATAGTGCGGAGTATTTTGTAACAGAAATTGGGACATTCTCTAAAAATCTGAAAAAAACATGCTTTTTCACCTGAAATCACCCAGTTATCACAGTTTTTGTCACATTTTTAGGGGGTTCCATTGCTTCTACCACACTGACAAAAACTCAAATGTTCACCCTGATTTGCATCTTTAAGGAAGTCTAATCTAGTTATAGTATGCGGGATTGATGTGCACATACATGTATTGGTTAAAAAATATCATTTCCAAAACTTTTTAATCCTCACTTCACAGAGTGCAATTCCAATACCATTTTATAATTCGGCTTTGCAAGCACTTTCTACATTTGAAAGTGTTGCCAAGTTTTAATCAAGAATGACAATTATACTTGGAGTGAACAAACTAGGGGTCATATTTTAGAACGTTCCTTTACATTAAGGTCTATACCTTAAGTCTGTTGTAAAACCATCGAGAACACTAATTTAAGGTGGACCTTAATGTTAAGGAATGTTCCAAAATACGGCCATAGGTTCTCAGTAAACCACTTTTCCTGTATCTTTTCCTGACCAAGTTTTAACCAATTTAGGTAATTCCATTACCACATTGGGCTGTACATGCAGTTTTCTCAGGTTGACTAAGGAGGAAATGCTTGTCTAATGAAGCAAAACTGATTTTGCACTATCATAGTTCAGATTTGACAAACTGTGGCTGAAAATATGGCCAAACTAGAGCAATGTCGATGGCGAGCCCATCGCATATCTCCCCGCTTTCGACAGCAGGTAATGGTGACATGGTTATTTTTTCTGTGTGTTTCATATATCGCCCCCTGGTGGAAAGAGACCGAGTTGGATCGAAATACATTCATTGTTGTGCACATTTATAGTCAAAGTACGTAAACATTCCAAGGGTTCAGGTTCAAGTTTCTCTGATGAATTTCAGCAATATTTGCAAAGTTGTATCGGAACAATCTCTTTGTAAAGTTGATTCCTGACCTTGAAAAGTAGGTCAAGGTCAAAATCTATGTGATATGATATGAAGCTGTTACAGATACACCACCAAACATAATTTTGAACCTGCATCCTAAATAGGTAAGGAATAACACCCATGAATGTGTTTTCCCCATGTTTCTCATGGTTTTTATGAGAGTGTGACCCCTGTGACCTTGAAAATAGGTCAAGGTCAAGACCCGTAAGATATATTATGAAGCTGTTAGGGATAGACCATCACACAAAATATCGTCACTTTATCACAATTAGTTAAGGTGTAATGGCCAAAAATGTGTTTTTCGCATATCGCCCCCTGGTGGAAAGACAGGAAGTTGGATCGAAATTCCAAAAGTGTTGTGCACAATAGTGGATGAGTACCTAATATATACCAAACTTTCAAGCTCCTCCGTTGAACGGTCTAGGAGGAGATATCACTTTCGGACGGACGGCCAGACAGCCGGACTGACGGCGAAGGGTAAAACAATATCTCCCCGACTTTTTTCAAAAAGCGGGGAGATAATTACTCTGAATTAATTCCATTACGGTAGAATTGCCCATGCCCACATCACAGACTCGTGCACAACATCACAGACTCGTGTACAACGGACGTCACTTGGTACCACTCCATCAACTCCCTCTCCCAAGAGGTGGCAGAGAGTTAACAAAACCCATTACGGTAGAATTGCCCATGCCCACAT
>NMRB01002410.1:16846-31005 GCA_002633025.1 Notospermus geniculatus
CAGTTAAGTTGTCTGAATGGAGAACCGAAGGCCACCATCTTGAATCTATTACATGTACAGTACTCACATCGGAAATTAATTTCCTCCCAAGTGCATATTTGCAGCATTCATGGAATTCACGCGCGGAGTACTCTATGGGTCGTATTTTAGAATGTTCCTTAACGTTAAGGTCGACCTTAAGTCTATTGTAAAACCATTGAGAACAATAGATTTAAGGAACGTTCTAAAATACGGCCCAATATCTGTTGAAAAGATTGCTATCAAAAGGGATGGACTAAACAGAATAATCCTCGAACTTTATGATACGCATGTTGTTTGATCTTCAAAATCCAACATTTCTTGGGAAAGTGTTCCGACTACTAGTCTTCTGTTTCAGCATATTAGCTAATTAGTGCGTAAAGACGCCTCTCAATCAATTCCTTTTGACTGATAGACCCCGCAGGTGCCATCATTTTCGTCATATAACTTGTGTTTTTATGGTATTTTGACGTGTTACAACGTCTGACCACGTTCCAAACGTTCACAACGTCAGCTTGCCCTTAACACAACCAACTGGAAATCTAGGCTTACCAAGGGATGTAACCCGCTAAAATACGAAATTTGTAATTTTGAAATTGTGAATTTCGTGGTCCACGAAATTATTTAGTCTCATTTTTGACTGCCATGGCGTATTCTCTTTAAGCTGGAAGAAGATCGCCATCATAGGAATAACTGGAACCAATGAAAGAGTGTCCGTTTATATGCAAGTGATGGCCTAATCTTGGCTCTGTGTAGGCCCGCTTGTTGGACACGAGACAACATTGGAAATCCTTAAATTGGATCCCTACAGTACCACCACTTAGGTCGCATAGGCCTAAAGGAGTGTGCGGGGGAGGGGAGGGTTGGGTGGGGGTTAGGGTTAGGATTAGATCAGTCCGCGAATGGTGATGGTCAGAGTCATCCATATAAATTTATATTGGCGGTAGATACTGTAGAGGACCCAATTAACGTCTCCCGACTGCATTCACTCCTGAATGTCATGGTTTTGCCCTTCAATCTTCCTAGTATTCAGTCCTAGAATTCACGGTACGTTTTCCGTTGTTTCACTGTCCTTGGGGGCTTGGCATTACCTCCCAGGGTGTTCTGGTCACGGTATTTCTGGCCCGCTGGGAAAGGTCTTAATGTGTTCGTCTGGCGCCCCTGATCTCTTTGTACATGTATCAATGGGAATTTTCCACTCCCTGTCCCTGATGGAATACTCAGACTCTCTAGAGTTCCGGCTCGTCTTAGATGATTTCGATGATGACAAGGAGTTTAGTCCCAAGATACTCTCGCTTGGTAACTACGGGTTTGCTTTATTCATAAGCGGAATCGGGCCCTTTTACGTGGCAAAATCTGGTATTCCTAGGAATGCAACTCTGAGTTACAATAGTCTGGTGCTGTTCTAAGGTGTGGCGTGGTCTAGTGGTTAGCGAGACGGACTCCTGATCAGAGTGTCCCGGGTTCGATTCCCAGATCCCGACCAAGAAAAAACACACTCGCTTGAGCAAGTCACTTTGCCTCACTTGCTTCACCCCACCCAGGTGTAAAAGGGGTACCTGACTGGTAGTGATGGTCTATGTGAATGTTAGTCCAAGAGCGCTGAAATCGGCTGCCGGGACTGTAATACTTCCCGGGGAGTGGAGATATGATATTGGAATGAACAGGCCTGTAGCCGGGGGTAATAATTGTGAAGTGCCTTGACACTTAAATGTAAAAGGCATTATAAGCCCACACATCGTCCTTGTACACATATGGTGCCTTGTACCTTGTACCTCTGCATGGGCAAGTAAGAGAACTTATCCAAGTGACGAACATCAAGAGCTTGAACTAGCCTCTTTCACGCTTACCCGGGTCGATAACGCTTTGGCGTGTGCCCAGATGAAAATCCCAATGAAATACAACTTTTCTCGCCATGACCCGTTACAATTTATGGTTGTCATTCGTTGGATATTAGTCGGGTAACACTCAGCTCAAGCTCGAAGAATAGAGCAGATTCAGCAAGAATTATCAAGTTTTCATTGACACCTCTGCCATAAAACCATCATCTCTATTCGCAATGATTTATTGGTCTGCAGACCCCTTTATCAATGAACATGATCGTTCTAAACGACAATAGATTATTGATGGCTTATCATCATCAATCATCGGGAGAGGAAATTGTTTTATTGATATGTCAATCAAAGAGTGGGGTGAACAGAGAAGTTACAATCTCTTTTGAACTTGAAGGATATTTTACTTGTTCTCGGTGGGGTAACCCATCTGCATGCGATCATACTGCAGACTTAGGTTTTATGGTTACACTGTAACTTTGGTGGTCTCGCACCCAGCATGACAAATCACCATGGGTGAGCTATAACCGTCACGAAGTGTCCATCGTCATCCGTTAACAGGGCATGTTTCGTAACTAGTGGGGCGATGACCAGAAATTTTGCAGATATGTAACACGGTTAGATAGGTCCGATCTGATTCTCTGCTTGGCCACCAGGCGGCAAAATGTGAAAACACAAAAACTGCTCTAACTCCTTAACAAATGGCTTGATTCTCACCAAATTTTTATTGTGTGTGTATTTGATGAGGATACATAATATATCAGACGGGTTTTAGATTTGACCTACTTTTCAAGGTCACAGAAGTCAACGTTCAAAATTTCACTCTTTCGTCCGTTAGCAGGGCACGTTTCGTAACTGCTGGGACTATGGACCGGAAACTTTGAACATATGTAACAAGAGACAAGGTTTCCTTCCAGACCAAATTTTGGTATGACATGATTCTCGGTATGACCACCAGGGGGCAAATTAATGTGAAAACACAGCAGAGCACCTTTTGTAACTGCTGGGGCTAAAGACCTGAAACTGTGTCAATGAATTTGACAACTAGCAGATATATTAAACCCCTACTTCACCCCAGGTGAGCACATGGTCCATGGACCATTTCATATTTTGCAAAATTTCAATTGGCGGCAAAGATTTGACTACTTATTCGAACTTTTAAACGATGGCTAAGATAACTATCGGGTTTCATTAACCCTCAGTTGACAAACTGTTTGTTAATCGAAGTAATTTTTCGATTTTAGGAATCGTTGATAGCCAAACATTCTAAAAGTCAAAATGTTTACTTTGGTTAATTCACGGTTTGTCAGAAAAGCCGATGGTTAAACCGAGGTTTACCTTAACTATCGTTTAAAAAATCGGCCCATTGAGGGCCAATTAAAAAAAACATTTATCAAAAAAGGGCCCCTTCGCGTCCCTAAACCTTCGTTCAAGTGGACGAAATTGGCTGGCCCTGAAAAGTGAAAGTGCGGCTTATCTGAAGTCGCTTGTAAAGACAAACACAAAGTTTAGAGAAAACAGTACCTACCTCGTGTTATTCTTGATACTGATGCCTTTTCCGACTTTCCTTGTCAACTTTTCCTACGAAAAAGTTCCAGACCGTCTGATCCTTAGCTATCAGGAAGTGTTTGTGTCCTCAAAATCATCAATCAATAAAAGTGAAATCGAATGTTGGTATTGATTACACGATGGAGAAAAAAAAGTCCATTTGTTGAAATTGACACAAGTGATCTTATAAGACACTTGATTCGGTCGCAGTTCTTCACAAGGACGTTGATTTCAGCGGAAATCAAATGAGTATTAGTGAAAAAAACTCTCAAGTTCCCTAACGTCTCTTCAGATAGATAAAAGGGTTTATCCTGTAATCACCAATCAGTGGTAATAGCTATTTAGCTCATCGACCTGTTGGCGGTGCTCGAGTCAAGAGGTACCGACGCTCTTCTCCCGTGATTGATTGCAGGCAGTGCCGCAATGCAGGCGGTGGGTCTGAACTCGGTAGTGCTGACTGATGCTGCACCTTCATCGATGGGCAGTTTGATTTTGCTCTGCGGTTTGGAAAATTGGATTGGATGGGGCGGATGGGTGGGCCATTTTTCTGTTAAAGATAATGTATCACGGATATTTTCGCGGGCCATGAAAATCATTGTTTATTTACATTTTGTTTGTTTATGTCTCGTCTTTCTTTGTCTTACGAGTAATTTTTGGTGGCATGCCCGTCTAGAAATTCTTTTGATACTGAAAATATTCAATTTGGTGGGTTGGCATGTCCCAAAAGTCCAAAATAACATAATGTAAACATCCATGTTTACAAACATTGAATGTAAACAATGAAGTCGTGATACATTATCTTTAAACCCACGCTGTGTTGAATTCAGAAATTTCTTACGTCCTCCGACGTTAGTTTAAACTTATGTAAAATGTACCATGGTCTATCTGAACACATGAGAGCACAACCTTTAATTTGTTCAATGTGTGCTGAAAGCCAGGGCTTGGTTCTTTGAAGTACTTTCAGGCAAACACTTTGGGGAGCTTCACCAGGCTACAGCTGCTCATTCAGCAATACAATCTGAGCATTTCCGACCGGTACCCATTTATACACCTGTGTTTAGATAGGCCAGTAAGGTAAAGAGAGGCCAAAGTCTAACGCCACAGTGGGATTCGAACCCGGGACCCTCTGACCGCTAGTCGGAGATCCGAACCACTACAACACCTAGGTCAAGGTAGTCTGATCCACGAAATATAACATTATTCAATTGAAATATTATTTAGAGGATTCGGCTGTCAGCCCATTACGTACCGTATGCAGTTATTTGCACACGTGAAAAATTGACGGGCTTTACAAAGCTTCAAGCACATCAACAAGCTGGGTCACTTTCCTGGCTGACTTTTTTATCGATTATGACTGTACATTGTCATCTGTTCAATCAAACCACTTGGTGATTTGAGAGCAGCTGTCCTGCATTAAATATGGCCAGTCCACTTGTAGGAGACGTGATGTCAATGATAAAGTTTTCAAATCCACTTCACACTCAGTTTAATCTCCTGAAACCGAGTTAATTCTTCATCCAATTCAGCTGATATGCAGCGCAGTGTGTTGTTCGCCTGCCAGTTTCCATTGCTTGTGGTCGTGCAGTGGCAGAATCGGATGCCATTGATTTACTCAGGATGGTACCGGTCTTTTGTATTGTCAACCGCGTGTCCAGAGGGGGGTCGAGGGGATCCGGACCCCCTGCTCGCGCAGGCCATATATTTTTTACCCCTATCACCAAGAGGCATGTAGGTGACGGTCTAGCAGGTTCTGGAAACTTCGGACCGCTGCACGGACATAGATTTAGTATCCGCTGTTGTAGTGCTGTTATAAGCCGAAGCCCATCAGGTTCAAGGCTGGGAAATTGCGTTTTCGGTGTGCAGATTTTACAAAATATCCAAAGCGAGGGGGGCACTCCCTCGACGATCGGGCTACGACCCATCCCTGCCCACCCCCTTTGCTTGCAATCCTCGACACGCGCCTGATTGTCATGGATCCCCACTTAAAAGTGCTCTTAACATTGGCCGTTCAGAAAGATGGTGCGGACGACGCGCTTAAAAATACCCCTCCCCTCCTGAACACGCAAGCCTCCAGGTTCTGATCGCCATGCATTCAAAGCGATAGGCTACTTATGATTTTGATTTAAAGACGCCATTAGATTTTGTAATTGAATACCTTTTGATGGTGATATATTACTGTTTAATTGAAAAGGTGGAATATTAAGAAGTTAAAGTAGGTATGTACTTTTGGCCGGTGTACATGTACTTGCAAGTATACTGTCACACTGAAGTAATTCTCAAAACGTCCTGCCCCGTCCTTAAAAAATCGTAAAATGGGCTATAGAACGTGTAACGTTGGCCAAATAATGCCTCGAAGTGCTGAAAGCACCTTCCCGTCCGCCCTTACCATTCTTACGAAATGTACCACGTGGTGATGGGGAATTACCACGTGGTAACGGGCAAATTTTACACATTTTTGTGTAAAATTGGCCCGTTGCCACCTGGTAATTCCCCATCACCACGTGGTAATGTCATTTACACGTGGTACATTTTCGTCGGCCCGTCCAGGAAGTTCGTAAAAAGACTGTAAAAAGTTGCCACTACGTCCACACCGTTCCCACACAGTTTGAGCCCGTTCGGGAAAATTTTCAAGAACGTACTGAGAACTAGCTCAGTGTGATTGGGGTATTAGCAGTGGCCCTTCGTCCTGTAGTCACCCTACTATCTACACATGCACGATAGGAGAGCGAAGGTCCAGCACAAGGCCACTAGCAATCCTGCAGGTAATATAAGTGGCTCAACTTTCGCCCGATCAATCAATACTGCATGAACCTGAGTCGAAGAGATGTAGACACCGGGAGATTCCTTCCGCCAACAACTTGCCATCATCCGTCTCTGTCACCAGGAACTGGCGCCAAACAATCATTGGTTTAGCGGCATATCGATCAGGCCCGAAGCCATAGCAGTATTGGCCCTGTTAAGTATGGAAGAGGCCATCACAAGCTACTCATGTTCCTCACTTGGATGAAGCTATTCAATGCTCCTCACTTGGATGGGGGTCTTTTACTTGCCCCTGCTTGCGAAAGTACAAGGTACAAGTCGCCGCGGTTTACTGTCCGATGCGATACGATGATCATGTATGNTCCTAATACCAATAATCATTACATCCATCCAAGCTATTATTTGAAGATAATCTAAAATGGATAAAAGGTCGTGGTTTCTCGTTGATGCGCTTAGTCGCTTCGGATAATTGGACTAAAATTTGGCAAAGTCTTTGAAGTCATAATCTTAGTTATTGCTAAACAAATGACTCCTATAGTTTAGAAGCCATTTTCTTGGAGTCAAAGGATCGGAGTTATGAGATGAAAGAGCTTCTTTATTATTATTCGGATGGAAATAAACTTTCTTGTTGCTGGAATTTGCCTTTAGTTCTCTGTTTCCCACGGATTGTAACAAACTTCTAAGAGAGTGGGTGGGGCCAATGCAATTTTTGTTGAAATAAAATTTTACTGGGATAGAAAGTGGGTATAGTTGGGAGAGAGTATGCCATATGTGGTTACCATCATGTTGACAGGATTGGGAGCAAGCTGTTGCAGGGGTTCTCGCGCTGTGAAGCTCTTAAAGATAATATACCATTTCTTTCGCGAGCCAGGAAATTCGCAATGTTTGTCAACAAAGATGATGTCGTTGTTTAATACATCACGTGGCCCGATCCATTCATAAAATCAATGTTTGTTGACATCCGCTGAAGGCCACTAGTTTTAACATCGACAGCGCAGCTTGCCTCTGTCTGATTGGGTAGTCCGTGAATATAACGCCGCCATATTTGTTCTCGCTTCGAAATCAAAATGGATACAAGGCGTTGAAATATGCCTGCCGAGTAGGTCTAAGGGCTGATTCATACTCGCTTGCGGACCGTCAAGCGCATGAAACTGATCGCAGGTTTCCACGACGTGAATGTGCACACGCAGTGAAATTGATCATAGTCGGCGCAAAATCCGGACGGAGTATGAATCAGCCTTGAGGCTTTCGAACGCGACATTCGAACGGTGGAGGAGAAGAAAACAAGTAATCTGATNCACCCTCCACCCCCCCCCCCCTTACGAACTCTTACCCTAACCCATCCTGAGAATCTCAGGTCATTTACGGTCGTACCCCTCCCTTTATGGAAGCAAGTGTGAGGACGGGAGCGGTTAATGTGAAGACCCTGGTGCGAGGATGATCCTAATCCTAACAAGCTTACGACAATTTGAGAAAGAGCGAAGGTGGAAGACATCCAAGGAAACATTGACTTTCGGTCAGAAAAATTGTCTCTCCGCACCCGTCTCGGTATCTTGTGAACTTGTCCCTCATCGACGGAAGAGATGGTTACGGTAATCACGTTCCCGGGAGCCACGGCTGACCCAAACGAATAGATAGGTACTGTCTCGAGGAATCAGGATCACAAAGAGCACCAGGACCAAAGGATGCTGCTACATTGATTTTGAGCAAAATCAATGCGGCTGTCAATAGCGTTTATCTAGTTAAGTAACCATTATAATATATCCGATTTCCTTGTATTCATCTTTACTGATGTATTTAGATGGTTATCTGCAGACTTTTGTCAACTGCAGTATGACCCGAATAGCCTGGTGTACGGTCAAGACGAACGGCTGGCAATTGATATTGACAGTAATGTTGTTGGTTCGTCTGGGTCGTAATTATAATATTGGTGAATACTGAGTGTTGCACAAACAGTACGACAGCAGGACGATCAGCGTCTCTTTCAACCTGGACCTTCTGGCCTTTCGTTATACAGGGTGTCCCAAAAATGTCCAGGCCAAACCAGGCAATCCGAGATCAAGGATCCAGAGAAAATCAGATTCTGAAGTTGCCTCGTTTGACCTAAACTCCCTACGCAGTTGTGTACCGCGCCCCCTTCGGTTTACTCGCTCTCCACAACTGCTAACTTCGTAAGGGGAAAATAGTTTACTCGCACCGTAAAGTTGCGGGAACTTCGTGAATAAGGTCTCGGGGCCAATAATGCTTTGGCTTCGGCCCTGATGGAAAATTCCAATAGACAGCCCTTTACCATTTGAAAGCAGCCATATCAAATGATGCATATCCTATCTCCCGGTGGTGTTGATCGTTACTTGGTCTTGGGCGTGAGGTCGTGTATTCATATTGAAATATCATATGATATATCCCCCACGTCGATGTTTTGTCACACTCGACATTACTACAGCTTCCCTACGGATGTCTGGCTTGGAAAATTCACGAATGGCTGGGATTCAGACCTGTTTGCTATGTTAGTATCCAAAGTCGCAGCATGTGACGGATGTCTTATACTAGGTCTCGATGATCCCCTGGTCAGCCGGTAACAGAGAAACCTTTCTCACTCAAGAAACTATCCTCTCAGCTATAGATTATTAATCTGGGCCATGCTTTCTTAAGCCACGCATCACAATCCGTCATATCTCCGCAGAAGTGGGAAAAAATCCTTGGGGACACTGTTTGCAGTCTGCTTGCTCGACAAAGGCAGGGGAGGTGATATTCTGACACAGTAGGGACTGACCCGTGTTATTCTTTTAATGGCTTCTAGAGACCGTTTCTGTCCAACGAAGATCGTATCATCTTCAGTTGAGGAGCCCAGTAGTGTAGTGGTTCGGATCTCCGACTAGCGGTCAGAGGATCCCGGGTTCGAATTCCACTGGGGTGGTACTTTGGGCAAGTCTCTTTGCCTCACTGGCCTCTCTCCACCCAGGTGTATAAATGGGTACCGGTAGGAAATGCTCAGACTGTAGCGCTGAATGAGCAGCTCATCTGAGTTCTACTGAAAGGTCTCAGGACAGACTGGGGTTAACGTGTAAAGTCAGATGAGAACCTCTACCGTATTAGATATCAGAACGGTCTGGCATTGCCAGGGTCCGGTCCAACTTCTCCTGTTGGTGATGGTCGGCATTGCTGACCACACAGCAGGGTGTTCATACCTTCGAATCGAAGTCCACACACTGACACCTTTGAAATGATAACGTTGAATGCGTTAGACCCCAGCGACAAAGCCAGGTATCTGTGACCAGTAATCCACGCAAATCGTAGCTGTAAGGTCACAGAGATCTGCTGGCATTGCCAGGTCCAGGTTATCTTTTCGTGATAGTCGGCATTCCTGACCACACAGGATGTTCATACCTCCGATTCGAAGTCCACACACTGACCCTTTTGAAATGATAACGTTGGATATGCTTGATCCCACCGGCAAAGCCAGGTATCTGTGACCTTACAACTGCGATGTTTGTGTATGTATATCAAATTCAAGTTAAACCAAAGCTTCCAAGATGCACAGGGGACGAAAGTGCGATTGATAAACAGGCAACTCCTGGTAAAACGAACATTATTTAGTTCTTTATCCCTGCATCAGAATCAGTAATGCCTGGTGAGATCGCACAGCATGCCGGAATAGCGAAATCATAATCTGTAAAAAAATCAATGAATTTTGCAATAAATGACCCGAGACAAGACCGGTTGACTGTCCGAGGAAGTGAGGACATTAATCAGGCGTGTAACAGGTCGAAAGTGCTTGGGGCAAGTTGGAAAGAACACTCAAGAAGACGATGGCATGATGGTTCTTCATGCGTTCGTATTAGCCAAGGGAGCATGGTGATCTCGGAAGCAACAGTGGTTTCTTTTTAGCCTTTGTTATGGACAAGAGTTGTTTTTATACTTGTGGGATTCGCCTTGTGGTTTGGTTTCGCAAGCAGCTGGTTTAGGGATAGTGAAAAATGAACCAGAGTGAATTGCCGCTGGGTCTTCTGCGTAAATCAGTTTGTTTTTGTTCCGGATGACACAGCAACATCCATGACGGCCAACGTAGATCAAATATTGGGTACCGGTGTGTGGGTTCCTTGTTGTTGTTTTGTAATTTCCTTTTTGTCACCTGCCTACGTTATTTATAACACCGACGTATTTGTTTTGTCATTCTCATCCCTAAACTCCCTACGCAGTTGTGTACCGCGCCCCCTTCGGTTTACCCGCTCTCCACAACTGCTTCTCTTCGTAAAATTCGCCGCGTGTGGTCAACAGATGGCGCTGAGAGAGTCGACCAATGAGAGCACCGAGCAACCGGTAACCAATCTGGCCTGAGACACTTTTTCATTGGCCGAACGGTTCGTAGCCATGGTAGCACAAGAACATCCGTTGCCAACGGGCCAAAGAGTTCTGAAAGCAGCCTGCTGATAGGCTGTAAAACTCGCGCCAGGCCCTGACGCCATCTGTAGACCAAACGCGGCGAATTTTACGAAATTAAGCAATTGTGGAGAGCGGGTAAACCGAAGGGGCCGCGGTATATATATTCTTGCTTGTACCTTGTGGCTTTGCAAGGGCAAGTAGACCCCATCCAAGTAGCTTGAGATGGCCTCTTCCGTATTTACCAGTGCCCGCAACAGAGGTTCTTACCTCTTTCTTCAAATCGTTTGCAGAGGCGGGTTTAGGGGACACCTGCGCAGCCGGTGCGCACCCTGCCCTCCCCCTTATGGCGGCAGAGTGATGTTTTTTTTGCCTCAGATGCCTGGAAAACGCATTTGGCACACCCCTTTTCGACAATTTTCTGGGGTAGACACCAAGCCAGTAGTCTTGCTTAGCCAGACGCTACAGGCTCACCCCTTCGGTAAGTCACACTCCGCCTCTGGCTCTTAGAGATTAACAATCGTGAAGACCGCGCTGTGGCAGCACGCGTCCTTGCATTTTTCCTGGAAGTAAGTTTCGCGGAATTTCCACGGCAATTATGGGTGAGAAAGCGTAGTGATTGGCTGGAGCACAGTGGAGTGCCATCTAGTGGTGTTAACGGCGTTTGAGCCACAAAAGTGCCAGTGTGTGGAAGACCGGGACGTCGGATACACACTGGGGCCGAGTGTACCCAGCCAGATCCCCGGCGTGCCCCTATGCGGAAATCCTAGACCTGCCCCTGGTTTGCGTGAGAGAACAAAGAGGAGCGAGGTAAAAACCCCTGCTATGGGAGCATTATGCTTTTGCGTTAATGGACTAAATGTACCATCCACCATTGATCCTACGCATGGGTTCCTCGAGTCTGGTTGGAGTGTCCTTGAAGACCGATGTTAAACAAATCTCAATCTCGGCAAATGTTTGCATGTCGTTCTTTGCCGGCTTTCAAGGAAAGTTTGCTTACCACTGTGAAAAATGAGAATCGAAGAGGACTCTCCGTTAAAGGCAGACTCCACTCATTGTAAACTTTTGAATTTTTATCAATCCATGGAGACTATTGCCATGAGTTGTGATGTCACTAGTGTCAATACACCGATTTCACAACTCACATACACAGCGCCCCTAGTAGTAATATGCACCAGCCATTTCCGGTTGAACCTCACCTCCAGGTAAAATTCCTAGGTTTTTAACCTCACCACCAGGAGTAAGGTAACCTCGATCTAGGAAATATTAACCTTACTCCTGGTGGTGAGGTTAAAAACAAACCTCGCGCCTAGGAATTTTACTTGGAGGCGAGGTTCAACCGGAAATGGCTGGTGCATAATCTGCGAGTTGTGAAATCGGTGTATAGGCTGACGACCTTTGTAGTGAATGAGCTAATACTGTGACTGCCTAGGCCTATTGGTTGTACGTTTATATGCATTGAACACTCATGACATCATGAGTGCTGTGCAATGGTTCCCTTGGGATCCAATTAAAATACTTAAAATGATGAGTTTGCGATTTAAAAAGAAATATGACATGTTGCAGATATCAGTGAATTTGAATGTATTAACGATATTTCAAAAATTCAAAATTTTACACAATGAGTGGAGTCCCCCTTTAACTCAGTTCGCAGCAGGAACCCCGGCAGAATTTACTTATTTACGAAGATTGTTTGCTGTTTACATTATAAGCGCCCATCTTTGTACCAGTTTACCAAGTTCCCTTCCATTTCGCTATAAATTTGACGTCAATGCATTTGACACTGGAAATAAAATACTGGCAGTTTCTCGATGATCTCTACATTTTGCGCTCCGATTTTCCGCGTTCGGTGGCGACATTGACAGTTATTGCATTGTAAAACATTCTAGGACCGGATGCAGTTTCAACTTGCCTTATCAAGAGATCCTCGTCACATATTATCTTGTCATATCTCATCTTTGTCATTGAAAGGCAAGCCTGTCTTTCGACCGGATTAAAAAAAGGAAAGTTTGGGTTTATAGTCCGATATCAACAACGGTAGAGGTTGTGTCATCCGACTTTACACTTTAACACCAGTCTATCCTGAAACCTTTCAGTAGAACTCAGATGAGCTGCTCATTCAGCGCTACAATCTGAGCATTTCGGACCGGTACCCATTTATACACCTGGATGGAGAGAGGCCAGTAAGGTAAAGAGACTTGCCCAAAGTCTCACGCCACAGTAGGATTCGACCCTCTGGCCGCTAGTCGGAGACCCGAACCACTACACCACCAGGTCATCCGCTTAGTCAGCCTCTTCTTCCTTTTGAAGCAGCGATTCCTACCATTTTTTAGACTGGTTCCTCTCTTTGCCGCTTCAATCCCGCTGCTGTCTGTTCTGGTGGAAGTTAGCGTGGTCCGCGCCAGTCTTTGGTGTTGAACGGTCAGTAGCGTCGCGGGAGTAGAGCGGCAAAAGCCTAGTTTATACTTCGACGCACGACCATCGGCGTCCGACGCGCGATCAAAATCTGGACGCCGACCTAATGAAGTAGGCTTATGTCGGCGTACAGATTTTGATCGTGCGTCGGACGCCGATGGTCTTGCGTCGAAGTATAAACTAGGCTAAAGACCGGAACCAGTCTAAGCATTTTTGAGTGTTGAGTAACACACCACTATTTAATGAAGATGATCTGCCAGAGTTGGAGACCGCCATGATAACTCATGTTGGGGGAGTCAACAGGATAAGGGTAAATGGATAATAAAAACCCCAGTAGTGTTCCAGCTAAAGCGGAATAGCAGGGCGCGGCGCCCTGCCTTGCTTATGGTCCGCCCTACTGCCCTTTTTAGCAGGAAAAAACGCCCTGCCCTAAATTCTGACCATCCCTGCCTTCTCTTGAAGGCAAGAATGCCTTTTCTGCACTATAACCGTGCCTTTTTCAACTAACTCATGCCTTACAAAGATCGTTGATCAGTGTTCAGTACTCTCAATCCAATAGGGAACCCCGATCACGCAGACCACGCGAGAATATACGCGTGGGTTTGAACTGATAGTACACCGACGCCACTTATTATTCATGACGATTTAAGGTGTGATTGGCCGTGCTTAGTGAACCGCATCTCTCGAACAATGAGCCTCTATAGGTGTCACGTCTGCTCTATCTGTCTCACGTGACCAATTGGCGCTCCCCATTCCCGCTCAAAACCAAAGTCGCATCAACGTCCAGACGGCACCAACAGCCTGAACCTCACCTGCAGACTACCTTAAGTGCACATGGCAGTGTTTAGAATAGGTGCCAAACAAAGCAGCCGAGGTTGGTTTAGTTGCATTTCCTGCCGTAATTGGATTGCCATTGGTGTATGTGGCGCTGCGATCAATATCAATCGAATCGCGTGGGAAACGTCGAATGAACGAAATACATGAAACACGCCGACAAGAAAAGGCAACCAGCACAACTTCATCAGGCTCTCGTTAGTATCAGTAAGTATTATAGCAAAATCCAATGGAATGTTTATTTTAAGAGGTGAGGCGACGTATCACTTGAATCGATTCAGTGTGTATGAAGGATGGCAAGAAAAACTTGGGTAGAACCGCGACTTCAACATTTCAATCTGACAGAGATCGTTGTATTTCCAAGTCCATTTC
>NMRB01002410.1:41621-82754 GCA_002633025.1 Notospermus geniculatus
AGTGATGTGATATTTTCTGATAGAGGTTATTCATTTTATACGGCTATAGATGTACGTGAATATGAAATAGAAATCGAGTTTCTAAGGTGAAAGACATTGCTTCCTACCAGAATCGAACCCACGGACCCTCGCATAAGGCATCAATCGCCAGCACTAAGGGGCAGCACGCCTTAAACCACAAGGCCAAATCCCCATCTTAAAAAAGATGGTTCAATGGCCCAGGTTTAAACGAGGCGTCCATCAGATGTACGTGCTATAGATGTACGTGCATGTCTTACGATAGGCGTACATTTTTATTTCAACTACTAGAATCTGAGGACCATATCTTATGACGCATTCTCGTTTTATCAGCAAATATTTGACCTGGCGTTAAAGGAGTTAGACGCCGAAGTTGTAAACAAGCTGGTTTGTTTACAAATTTGGTCGGCAAACTAGTTTTATTCCTTCGTGCAGGTGGCAGCACCCGTGATCGTTAGACTGGTTCACGGTCCGATGCAACTCACTCGCGATACTTCACGCCAGTACATATCACCGACAATAGGTGGCAGCACCGCAGGCGTCCGTGGATAGAGAACCAGTGAGTGAGTGTTTACAACTTCGGCGTCTAATTCCTTTAAGAGACTGGACCAAAGACACTTACATGTTCATAAAATCCATTCAGGAATTTAGTATCGGTGAGGCGTTTTGGACCACCTATCATCACCACTTTGTCTCTCACCTGGAAAAAAATTGAACAGAAGTGAGGTTTTGGTTGAGTACGCTATATCGTTCATGCAAGTGCTAGATGATCTTCCACATGGTTACAAGTATATCAAATTTTAATGTCAAATCTTTAAGGCAGGGTGCACAGCCCAATTCATGTCCACAAAGTTGAGATCGGTATCAAGAAGTTTCCTCTAAATGTTACATAACAGTCCAGCAGGAGCGGTCTAAGGATAAACCCCAGCTTGGGAAAAAAAGTCAGTCATCCGTCGCCGTTCCAGTTGCCAAGTTGTTCCATGTTTTATACATGTATGTTTTGTTTCTTCGTTTCTGGTTTTGTTTCTGTTTTCGTTTCTTATTTCACAAACCCTTCACACAGAGGTCATAGCAGGTCCTAATGAAAAACATATTCCTCACTTACCAGGTTTTCCATGACTTTCTTTAAGCGGTCATCCAGCCAGTTCGGGCCAAGACCTTTTGTTCTCGTGATGAGAGCCTCACGAACCTCCTCCAGCATTTGCTGTAACTGTATAAAGCATAGAACATGACGAGGTTATGAGGAGGAGGGCGATTTTCAAGGCATCAAGTTGATAGATTCATCTACCACACCACCACAAGAAGTTGAAGCTCCTGCTTATTACGTAAAGTCAAAATTCAGGCAGTGAGAGACATCTGGTGGCAACACATGAAGTGTATCCCTCAGTAACTTCATCGTTCGCAGTTAAACCTTTATTTTTATTCCTTTTATACCTTTATTTTTATTTATTTTTGAAATACGTATGAGCTTACCTTCTTGTCCGTGGTAACAGGCTGTTCCCTGGCATTTTCCACCAATGCAAGGACAGCGGGGTTAAAGACGATTCCGAGATGATTGAGACAAAATTGCCATAGAGGCTGACCTCGCCGCTTTTTACCCCGCCATTCTGAAACGAAATGAGATTCGGATAGTATACTGTAGGGCCGGTATTTTTAGCATCCATTTAAGTTAGCGATAGGCCAGACTCGGAGATATTACGCGGCCATTTTAACTTCGCGATTGGGTGATCAATGTAACTGCTTCCTAGAAAAGACCAAATGTTTGCATTCTCTGTCTACTCTTCTCTGCATCTGGTTAAAAACAAATTGTATTGCAATAGCAACGTTTAAACTGTCAGTGCTCTACGTACCCCACGTAGCGGCCATTCCAGCATCCTTGATACATCGCGGCATGGCACCTGCATTCTTGGTCAAAAATTGGTAAAGTAGGAAGTTTCGTAGTTTCCTGAAAAAAGGAGGAATTCAAAGAGAGGATTCATTCTCTTCCGATGTCTAATCCAAAACCATTATTGTTCTTATGAATCACAGTTGGATTTGTTGTGAGAGCCAATCGCAAGTGTAGTTGTAATCATGCAGCTGTCATTGTACTTGCAGTTAAAGCTATGGTTGTGGTTATAGTTGTCGTTGTAGGTGTGATAGTAGAAATGAGAGTAGGTAACACCGTCTTTTAAATCAACTTGGATATATTGAGACAAGCTTTCGACCCTATCGGGCCTTCATCAGGTCTCTATCTGGTGAGACCTGATGAAGGCCCGATAGGGTCGAAAGCTTGTCTCAATATATCCAAGTTGATTTAAAAGACGGTGTTACCTACTCTCATTTCTACTCAATGATTCAAGGATCAACACGGCTACATCTATATTTATTAACTAGGTGTGATAGTACTTTGGTTACATGGGTAGCGATTTCTCCCATGTAAGTGTGAAGAATTGTGCTTCACCATGTTCACAGGACTTCTATCAGAAAGAAAGACTTGCCTCGGCTCGACCGTGTCCTTGATTTCAATGAGCTTCTTCATGTTCCATTCACCAGTGACGTGGAGCTCTATCTGGTGGAGATTCCATTCCTTATAAGGATCAGCAAACAAACTGTGCCAATCAATCTGCAAAAAGGAGCATTTTATAGTTAGTTTTGGTTCAGCGACTGAAATTAATGTACAGTTTACCAGGGACTGTTGAGGCTTGATCCTTGCATAGAGCGGTCTGTCACCTTTGTTCAGTACACGAGGGATTACTGAGGTTTGATCGTTGCAAAGAAGAGCGGTGAGTCACCTTTGTTCGGTACACGAGGGATTACTAAGGCTTGATCGTTGCAAAGAAGAGCGGTGTGTCACCTTTGTTCGGTACATGAGGGATTACTAAGGCTTGATCGTTGCAAAGAGTGGTCTGTCACCTTTGTTCAGTACAACAGGGATTACTGAGGCTTGATTGTTGCATAGAGTGGTCTGTCATCTTTGTTAATCAGTACAACAGCTGAACCTTGATCATTGCATAGAGTAGCATGTCACTTTTGTTGGGTACCAGGAATTACATGGTCGCTGTACAGAGCGGTTTGTCACCTTTGTTCACTTCACCAGGGATTACTGAGGCTTGATCATTGCACAGAGTGGTCTATCACCTTTATTCAATACACATAGGGTAACTGAGGCTTGATCGTTGCGTAGAGCGGTCTGTCACCTTTGTCAAAGGTGTCATTTGGTGTTGGCCGCTGATCAATGCCAATTGTCGTAAAGTCTTTTTACGTTATATGGCTCTCTTAGATGTGGAAATCGAGTATGTTAACCTACTTTGCTCTCCCTTATGACCCTGTCTTCCTTGACTATTTCATCCCATGTGGCGACTGTAGCATTTGGCGTCTTTCTCTTGAATTGGTTAATACGTTGTGCCTCCATCGGAAGATCGGAAGACTGTAAAAAGTTCACTTGGAATTACTTCCACCAGCTTTTTTCTATTTTCTCAAGCCTACAACCTAACAAACAGAATGAGGGGTCATTTGTTGCTATGTGAGGTCAGCGGTTCATGAGTTAAGAGCAGTTTCCCCTCCCTACCCTAATTTTTTCGGCTTCGGCAATGCTGGTAGACGTGGAGCTGTGGTTGGCACATGCCCACTATTATAGTGGTACATTAGGTAAAAATGTGACAACACTTTGATACTTTATTACAGTGCAAAGCGCCTCAGTTACGTTTTTTTTCTTTGAGAACCCCCTTTTATATATCTAGGAGAACTCTTCTTCTGATGAGCCGCTGTGGTGTAGTGGCTCCAGTCTCTGGCTAGCGGTCAGAAGGTCCCAGGTTCGATCCCCACTCGGCGTGAGACTTTGGCCAAGTCTCTTTGCCTTACTTGGCTAACCTCACCCAGGTGTTAAAGGGGTACCCAGGGGCCGGTTGCACAAAACTCATGTTAGCGCTAACATGGTGTTAGCGCTAACTTTTATGTTAGATGACGTCAAAATCCATTGTCATTTTACGTCATTTAACATGATGTTAGCGCTAACATCATGTTAGTTTTGTGCAACCCAGCCCTTGTGGCAACCGGACTGTAACACTTCCCAGGAAGTGGAGCTTGATCTGGATTGCACGGGCGTACAGCTAGGGAAATCATGTAGAATGCTTTGAGACTGCACTGCGCAAGGTGCTATATACATGTAAATCGTCACAAAAAAGTTCTCTTGACGTCTTTTGTTTATAGATGCAATCTCGTCACTGTTTTCCCAAGTGCCCTTTTTTAGATCGTTAAAAAAACTGAGCAATAAAGCAGAGTAACAAAAAATTCCACTTTCCAAATTGACTTTATGGATTACCAAACGTCACATTGGTCCTTCGGGTTCATCGGGGAACCGACCTGGCAGTCAAAAGCCTCGGAAAAGTAGGGATCATTAGCATTGCCTCCATTAACCCTGAAATCAGACAAACTTTGGTTTATAAAGGAATTGAGTCGCCCCTAACCACACAAGTGCAAATAAGGCTAATTAAATTCGGGAGGCACATAGGTTCTTGGTTTATTTTGAAGGTGCCTAGAGTAGCGCTGAAAATTAACTGCACTTGCCTTATTAATGACATTTCGCCAAATTGCGAGCACCATCCCTGTAAAAGGGAAAGGTAATGTATAATGTGTATATACATGTAGTGTATTATGTTCCCCTGTTGCTAGTAGTTCTTTTTGCTTCTATTAGCCTCTTTGCCCACAACCTACTAGTATCTAAACGAAGAAATTGAGGGCAGTAGTAAGAGCTGATCTACTTTCGCCCCTGACCGACAGTGTGGATTTTTAAAAAAGGGACTCACGCCCCTGTCTGTCAGCGTTATTTTTTTCCAAGATGATTAGCTCATCGACCGGGCGAGCTATTGTCGTGGCGCAGCGTCCGTCGTCGTCGACCGTTAGCGGGCATGCTTCGTAACCGCTGGGGCAAATGACCTACATGTAATACTTTGTACATACACCGGCCTACCCCTGGGCCAGATGACCTATGACACCAAGTTTCGATCTGATTCCATTCCTAGCTTGGCCACCAGGTGGCCGAAACCGAAAAAACAAAAAGTGCAATAACTCCTGAACTAATGAGTGGATCTCCAAATATTTATCATAGGTGTATCTAATAAGGATACCTGACATACCTGATGGGTTTTTGAATTGACCAACTTTTCTACGTCACAGTGGTCGAAGTTTTAAATTTTGCCATTTGGTGACACATTTAGTGGATATGTGTATTTGACCTAAAGTCCTGTAGCTTGGAATGATTATTTATCTAGGTCCCTTCTACATACATGTATGTGTTCAGTAAATTTCGGCCCAATTCTACCTCAAAAATATGGCCACCAGGTGGCCATCTTGGAAAATGGCTTTTGCCCTGCCGCCCATTCATTTTTCCCTGGAACATTTCGACTTGACACTTGTTATTCGTTCTAATGGTACATTCATCCAGATGAGCACAAGGTCCATGGACCATTTCATCTTTTTGTGCAGGGATTTGAGGTCTGTTCAATCTGTTTACCTGTGCCATCGCTATGTGAAAGAGCTGTTGTCTTGTGTAGGGCAGACCCGGCAGCAGGTCGTCCTCCTTGCCTTGATCGGCCAACTCCCATTTGACTAATCATTTCATTTGGGCACGATATCCGTGGTTACACTACATAAAATCCCCGGGTTTTTTGCGGTCACACCTATGAGTTGCCGGGCTTCAAGAAACCCGTGTCTGAAAAACGCGGGTTTTTGAGACACGGCAATCTCGCCGTGCTTTTTGAAATCCCCGTGTGTTCGTTAGTTCTTCGCACGGCGACAGATGGCGCAGCCATTAAGTGACGTCGTTTTCGCGCCTCCGACAATGTGTCCCAATTCAGAAATGACCGAAGAGTCAATGTTTGCAGCGCAACTGTCGCCGGGCTACTTAACTACAGTGTAGTAGTGTGACCTCTCGCCGGGATTTTCGTACACACGGGTTTGACACGGGTCTGGAAAAACACGGGTATTTTTATGTAGTGTAACCACGGCTTATATGTGTGATAGTACGGCGGTAATTCAGTCACCACTCATAACTTGAATGCTGCCTTGAAACTCTGATGTCAAATGTGAATCACAAACAACGTATCCACAAGACTAGTTCAGTTTGATCTGCACAGACACTGCTACCTTGTGTTCAGTAATGATTATTCTCCACTGTGTTGTGTGGATGGCATTTTAGGTCCCAGGGAACATACTAAACAAGGGGGATGTAGATGGCAGCGCCATCTGGCCTTAGTATTGAGAACTGTATGAGACCCACATGGTTTGTCATCCGCCAGCCTCGTTCTTGGTTCTAACATCATGGCGCATTCACCGCAGCCACTCTCATGTGATTAAATCCGTGTCGTTGTTGAACCAAAGCCTCCTTTCGTAATGGGAGCAGTCAGCCGCGCATATTGCTAACAGATGGCAGCACAGTCTTAGCGGACCAAATGTACAGGAAATCTATTATGATCGCTGCTCGATCGATAATGACTGGGTCCGCTGGATGCATTGAATTGGGCCCTAGTGACACCTAGTGGTCAACTCGCTGACAGCTCCTATTACAACCACCCAAACACTTACAACTGTGGGAAGTATCTATTTCTGCAACAATCTGCTGAGAGACCGTAAATGTAATGGCAATAGATAAACACAGGCGGTGTGTTTTCACGTGAATGAAATGCACGAGTGTTTCTGAATATCATGGCGTACCTCCCAGGCCCACTTCAGGCCGACTATATCCGATATTCCCTGCGTCTGATATACCTGACTTCTCCAATTACCCGACTCAACATCCGCCGCGTCACCGAATATTGGGTCGGTGTCATTCGTTGGCTGCAAAGGGAAAAGAACATTCAAAAAAATATCCCCCACATGGGGTCGGCAGAAATACAGATCCTATCAACAACGGTTTTTAGAAGGCTTTTTTGAAAGAAGCCGGTGTAGTGGATAGGGACTTTTGGCAACGCTCCGTATCGTCGAGCCGTGTCACGTATGACGTATCGAGTTAATGCATTTTCTATTACAAAAAAGTTATACATGTATCTGGTACGTCGTACGTGATACGGATCGATGATACGGAGCCTTGCCAAAAGTCCCTAAAGAATGCCACCCGTGTGACAGTGCCAGCTTTATTGGGTGGCCTCCCCCATTGTCACGTGCGACTTAATCCGTCAATCATTTGTTGGGGGGGGGGATTGACAAACGGGGGGAGGGGAGCAGCAAAAAATATTAGACCGGCCGATTGTTCCGTCGCTGATGCTCTGCAAATACTGCCGTTTGTTTTGATAGTGCTGTGCAGTGATGCCATCTTTTCAAAGTTTGTGAACTACGAAGGCACTCAAGTACTTCTTGGACTCAATCGTGCAAGTCAGATGCACACGAATGTGGCGCGGTGATTCTACCTCTTTCCCCGGGTAGTCAATGCTATGGTAATGCTTGACAACACAGGTAGCGGCTTCGACCAAGGCAGGTATATCTCCTGCAGTCCTGTTGGCCCACTCCGTAAACGTTGCTGAAAGTATAAACCCAGTATGGGTGAGCGGTGCGTTGGAATAATCAACAGGCCGTGTATTGTTAAACCATCGAAGAATTATCCCAAACCCTGTGAAAACCGAACCGCTCGCTGCAAACCACGGCGGAATCCTTTTAACGATAGTCAATCGTACATAGACACAATACAAGTACAGTGTACATGTAATCTCAAGCCTAAAAAATTTAGCGCTTAAGGCGGTATTGACGAGGACTATCTTATGTAATTACGTACACCAGTAGCCGTCAAAGTCATGTCCAAACTCGTGACCCATGATAAAGCCCAATCCTCCGTAGTTGAGATACCTGTAAAAGGAAATTGCAGTCCTTCCACCCAACCATTATTAAAGCTGAACTTAATAGATAACCCAAGCAGCAGAGGTAGAAATTACGAACAGCCACAAGGCATTTCCAAACTACCTCTGAAAACGATACACCCTCTCGGACGGTCACAGTTGGTTTCACTTGCCACCACGCTCTTGAACAGTAAAGATATCAGCACAGCTGCCAAATGAGAAAAAACGAAAAATAATCTGTGATGGCACCGAGATTCGAACCCACAACCCTCTGATCGATTCGCCATCTGTACGCGCCACGAAGACTACTCGTGACTTGCTTGCATGACGACAATTCCGATCGCTTTATTTCCTCATGGAGATCTTCAAAACCACAGCGCCTTTATTGTAGATCGGCGTCGTTGTATGCAAGCAGTGTGATTTTTAAAAGCATTATTTGTGTGTTTGTTATCCTCTTATTCCTAGACAACGGTCAGATCTTCGCCATATTCTGCTGACAAATATTGTTTGACGCAAGAAGTGCCACTGAGAGGTCAGATTTTCGAAGGCTTTAAAGACCAATCGGCTATTTGAACCTCCATTTGTTGACTAGCTACTGATGGAACTGAAGATACCTACTCTTGGGATGAAGGGTTGTACAAGGGTTCTTGAGCAATTCCCCAATGTAATGCTGAAAAAGATGGTCGCATATTAGAAACCCGCTCCGCTCCACAGCTCTCCTCCACCATCGGTGGCCTGCAGTTTCTCTCGCATGACGTCGTAGCCATTCATTGTCCAAGCATGATGTGAACACTACCAAACGCAGCCTCTCATACAAGTATTTTACCAACAGTTTTGTGCCAATAGCTAGGTTGACCAGCTGGTATTAAGCGCTTCTGACGTCATATTGTGAGAACTGTTAGACCGCCTATTTTGTTTGAATAGACTAGACTGGAGGAGCCTTTTGATAGCCAAGCGGCAGGTCCCGGGTTCGAATCCCGCCCGGGCCATACGGGAATTCATTCCCCGCTCTTCACGTCCGTCGCATGGAACAGTAAGCTGTGGCTCCTTGTACCTTGTTTCTTTGCAAGGGCAAGTAAAAGACCCCATCCAAGGGAGGAACATGAGTAGCTTGAGATGGCCTGTTCCGTAACTACCAGGCCAGTAATGGCGTCGGCCCTGACGGAAAAATCAAATACCACCGGATAGACTATGGGGATCATAACTGCGATAGAGGGCAGCACACAGTAATCAGGTCCCTGGACGCGTTTTGTGTGGGAAATTGATCACGACCTTTCAATTCAATAGATTTAACCACTACACCTATTGAGGCAGTGAGTGAGGGTCCTCTTTACATACATGTAAGATAGACTGTTATGGACTATACAACCAATTAGACTATTGTATGACCATTTAAAGCACCACGGTATTGCTATTTTCTGTCAACAGCCGGCGCCACCGGTACCATTCTCCAATACTGTAGTTACGCCTTTCACCCCAGTGTTGGAGAATGTATGATTACACTATAATGCACGTAGTAGCATGCGTAGTTTAACAAGTCGTCAATAGAGGTCTCCCTTAACGCGGGTAGGTGTAACACAGGATTGGGAAGCAATACTGTGGTCCTTTAAAGGATATCTCACCAACACCTCCTCTTAGAACTTCGTTCCATGCGTTCACCATCATTACTTGAGGTGTTCTGAAACGACGATTATTTTAAAGGCAGACATGCGAAAAATATTGCCCGGCGGGCACAAGTTCTCTGAGTTGTAGCGCCGTCCGTTAATACATGGTGACACTACGCTATATCACAGGCGCCTGTAGAGCTATCAGGGAGTTTCGAACACCTTTCTAACCAAACGTATCAAAAAAACACAACAAGTATCTAAAACACACCACGAGCTCATAAATTCGTGAGCTCGGGGTGTGTTTTTTGCAAACTAGTGTTTTCGGTTAGATACGTGTTCTAAGCTCACTAATAGCTCTACAGGCGCCTGTGATATAGCGTAGTGTCACCGTGTATTAACAGACGGCGCTACAACTCAGACAACTTGTGCCAGCCGGGCAATATTTTTCGCATGTCTCCCTTTAATTTCAATTAGTTTATGTACGTGTAGGTTTAGAAATGAAGCAGAAATTCTAGTAATGCAAACCCAGTTATTCAATCAGATACTCACAGAATGTACAAAATGAAGTCTATTGTTGGCTCCCTGAGGGCCAAGGCCTGCATCTGATCCTTGAACCTTTCAGCCTTTATCTTGTTCACCAGAAAGGGCACCGATGGCTTGATTGTCAACTGGACGAGAAAAAAACTAAAGTGGTAGATAGAACATTGTTTGACGTGGTGCTGAGGTATTTCAATTATGTTTGTGTATGCTTTTACACTGTACTGCGAAGTCTTTTCCGAAAAAAATTGATGACACCGTATAACCAAAAAATCTTTTTTCTGGCCCCAACGGAAAGTTACAGGAAATGTATGGCGAGAAGTCTAATTTGTGGCAGCCCTCTAAAAACTTGGATGTTGGACACTGATGTAAGACTTTGATCAAAGAATGTGTATGATCAACAACATCCCATTAATTAGGGCCTAATACAATTTTAAATAAGCTTGATGAAGGACTTTGTAAAGTGAAAAACTATTTATGTGTTTTGAAACTCCTACAGTCCATGGACTCTGCATGCATGAATCTATAACCACATGCACATGTGTCTTGATTGAGACACCACTGCTAAACATCTTCGATAATCGAAGGCCGATCTGCTCACCACTACGTTACATCGCACATCACCCTTCGAGAAATAGACCAGTCGGCGGCGTATCTTGGCACGAATGCCAACTTTACCGGGCGACCAATCATATTGCACTTTATATCGGGTCTTCGGCTACCACTCTTTGTACCACGATTCAAATTTTACAACACCGATTCTGATTGGCCTCTTCTTCTCGAGGCGGCAGATACGCCGTGGACCGGTCGATTTCTCGAAGGGTGATGTGCGGTGTAACGCAGTGGATAGCAGATCGGCCTTCGATCATCGAAGATGCTGCTAAAAAGCCCGATCCCCCTCTGTCAAATTGTTCAAATTTTGAGTATCTCGACTCGGGGTTCACAGCTTTCGTGTAAGCCCTTTACAGCATGATGTTCAGAAAGTGATGTGATATTTTCTGATAGAGGTTATTCATTTTATACGGCTATAGATGTACGTGAATATGAAATAGAAATCGAGTTTCTAAGGTGAAAGACATTGCTTCCTACCAGAATCGAACCCACGGACCCTCGCATAAGGCATCAATCGCCAGCACTAAGGGGCAGCACGCCTTAAACCACAAGGCCAAATCCCCATCTTAAAAAAGATGGTTCAATGGCCCAGGTTTAAACGAGGCGTCCATCAGATGTACGTGCTATAGATGTACGTGCATGTCTTACGATAGGCGTACATTTTTATTTCAACTACTAGAATCTGAGGACCATATCTTATGACGCATTCTCGTTTTATCAGCAAATATTTGACCTGGCGTTAAAGGAGTTAGACGCCGAAGTTGTAAACAAGCTGGTTTGTTTACAAATTTGGTCGGCAAACTAGTTTTATTCCTTCGTGCAGGTGGCAGCACCCGTGATCGTTAGACTGGTTCACGGTCCGATGCAACTCACTCGCGATACTTCACGTCAGTACATATCACCGACAATAGGTGGCAGCACCGCAGGCGTCCGTGGATAGAGAACCAGTGAGTGAGTGTTTACAACTTCGGCGTCTAATTCCTTTAAGAGACTGGACCAAAGACACTTACATGTTCATAAAATCCATTCAGGAATTTAGTATCTGTGAGGCGTTTTGGACCACCTATCATCACCACCTTGTCTCTCACCTGAAAAAAAATTTGAACAGAAGTGAGCTTTCGGTTGAGTACGCTATATCGTTTATGCAAGTGCTAGATGATCTTCCACATGGTTACAAGTATATCAAATTTTAATGTCAAATCTTTAAGGCAGGGTGCACAGCCCAATTCATGTCCACAAAGTTGAGATCGGTATCAAGAAGTTTCCTCTAAATGTTACATAACAGTCCAGCAGGAGCGGCCTAAGAATAAACCCCAGCTTGGGCAAAAAAGTCAGTCATCCGTCGCCGTTCCAGTTGCCAAGTTGTTCCATGTTTTATACATGTATGTTTTGTTTCTTCGTTTCTGGTTTTGTTTCTGTTTTCGTTTCTTATTTCACAAACCCTTCACACAGAGGTCATAGCAGGCCCAATGAAAAACATATTCCTCACTTACCAGGTTTTCCATGACTTTCTTTAAGCGGTCATCCAGCCAGTTCGGGCCAAGACCTTTCGTTCTCGTGATAAGAGCCTCACGAACCTCCTCCAGCATTTGCTGTAACTGTATAAAGCATAGAACATGACGAGGTTATGAGGAGGAGGGCGATTTTCAAGGCATCAAGTTGATAGATTCATCTACCACACCACCACAAGAAGTTGAAGCTCCTGCTTATTACGTAAAGCCAAAATTCAGGCAGTGAGAGACATCTGGTGGCAACACATGAAGTGTGTCCCTCAGTAACTTCATCGATCGCAGTTAAACCTTTATTTTTATTCCTTTTGTACCTGTATTTTTATTTATTTTTGAAATGTGTATGAGCTTACCTTCTTGTCCGTGGTAACAGGCTGTTCCCTGGCATTTTCCACCAATGCAAGGACAGCGGGGTTAAAGACGATTCCGAGATGATTGAGACAAAATTGCCATAGAGGCTGACCTCGCCGCTTTTTACCCCGCCATTCTAAAACGAAATGAGATTCGGATAGTATACTGTAGGGCCGGTATTTTTTGCGTCCATTTAAGTTAGCGATAGGCCAGACTCGGAGATATTACGCGGCCATTTTAACTTTGCGATTGGGTGATCAATGTAACTGCTTCCTAGAAAAGACCAAATGTTTGCATTCTCTGTCTACTCTTCTCTGCATCTGGTTAAAAACAAATAGCAAAGCAATATCAACATTTAAACTGTCAGTGCTCTACTTACCCCACGTAGCGGCCATTCCAGCATCCTTGATACATCGCGGCATGGCACCTGCATTCTTGGTCAAAAATTGGTAAAGTAGGAAGTTTCGTAGTTTCCTGAAAAAAGGAGGAATTCAAAGAGAGGATTCATTCTCTTCCGATGTCTAATCCAAAACCATTAGTGTTCTTATGAATCACAGTTGGATTTGTTGTGAGAGCCAATCGCAAGTGTAGTTGTAATCATGCAGCTGTCATTGTACTTGCAGTTAAAGCTATGGTTGTGGTTATAGTTGTCGTTGTAGGTGTGATAGTAGAAATGAGAGTAGGTAACACCGTCTTTTAAATCAACTTGGATATATTGAGACAAGCTTTCGACCCTATCGGGCCTTCATCAGGTCTCTATCTGGTGAGACCTGATGAAGGCCCGATAGGGTCGAAAGCTTGTCTCAATATATCCAAGTTGATTTAAAAGACGGTGTTACCTACTCTCATTTCTACTNTTTTCTTTGAGAACCCCCTTTTATATATCTAGGAGAACTCTTCTTCTGATGAGCCGCTGTGGTGTAGTGGCTCCAGTCTCTGGCTAGCGGTCAGAAGGTCCCAGGTTCGATCCCCACTCGGCGTGAGACTTTGGCCAAGTCTCTTTGCCTTACTTGGCTAACCTCACCCAGGTGTTAAAGGGGTACCCAGGGGCCGGTTGCACAAAACTCATGTTAGCGCTAACATGGTGTTAGCGCTAACTTTTATGTTAGATGACGTCAAAATCCATTGTCATTTTACGTCATTTAACATGATGTTAGCGCTAACATCATGTTAGTTTTGTGCAACCCAGCCCTTGTGGCAACCGGACTGTAACACTTCCCAGGAAGTGGAGCTTGATCTGGATTGCACGGGCGTACAGCTAGGGAAATCATGTAGAATGCTTTGAGACTGCACTGCGCAAGGTGCTATATACATGTAAATCGTCACAAAAAAGTTCTCTTGACGTCTTTTGTTTATAGATGCAATCTCGTCACTGTTTTCCCAAGTGCCCTTTTTTAGATCGTTAAAAAAACTGAGCAATAAAGCAGAGTAACAAAAATGACCTACCTCGCATATGAGCTTATAAATATCAACAACATCGCCCTCGAAGTTACCTGTGTCTGCTTTGGGAGAGAAGCAGGCGGCAAGATTTTTCGTGTAATTCATTAGGTTCTCGTAGGTGTCAAATGTATACGGTGGACAGGTTAATTGGTCAAAAGTTCCCTTTACCTGCCAAAAAGAAGGAAGTTGTACCAATATGACTTTGTGCAGGAGTTTATAAAGAATACCAACCGTTTTGTTTGATGGTTATGGTACGTTTACTTCACATATATGTAGTTACACGTAGCCTCAATGTTATCTGTTCGGTTGGGTCGGAGCGCAGCGGGTTCTTTATTTGTTTATTTTGTTTGTTTTTTTTTCTTTTCTTTTTTTGTCACTAATACGTCACTTTGTTAATTTATAGAACGTTATCTCATGTAGCCATTGTTAATTCTCATTTGTAAGAGGGTAGCCATAATGTGCTTTGCGCGCGGCACCCTGATTAATGTGAATAAATAAAATAAATATGACTTTTTTTCACTGCTTCTTATCTGCTTTTTTAATGCAAACCGGTTTGAAAGGGACGGCAAGTGCGTGCATTTCGTGAAGTTACACGCATCTAAGTCTTAGACACCCTTTGTGAAATCGGCCCACCGTGTTTAAGGGAGACCTATATTGACAATGTTGTTGAATTACCGCTTATGCCCCCATTACACTGAGCTAGTTCTCAGTACGTTCTTGAAAATGATTAGCCGACTTGGGCATGAGGTTTTTTATCTGGTTTCGGATGTTTTATGGGTATTTTGCAATTTACAACAGTTGTTTGTATCCCCTGCTTACCTGAAACACCACTTTAAGAGCCTTGCCTGCCTCTGGAGAATACACTCTAACACCGCGAGTCAGGAATACAGGGGTGGCGAGATCGGTCAGGACGTACTGCAAGGTATTATCAAGATCGAACTCATTTCTTTGAAAGTAGGCCGGCCCTGGAATTATACATACAAAACTCTTCCTCTCCACTCTACGCTTGCAGAAATAACTACCCCTGCTTGCAGCCTCAGATTTCCTGTGGCTTACGTCCTCTCGAAGATGCTTGCGGCTATGATCGCGCGGTTAGGCCAAGCGCACATTTGCGGCAAAACTCAATGCGGTAAGTGTGTTTTTAAAGTCGACTGACCCAATGCTGTCGACTTGTCATTTAGCCGGGTCAGTCGATTTAAAAAACACCCCTACTGCATTGAGTTTTGCCGCAAAAGTGCGCGTGGCTTTACTCCGTGCACATACATGTAGCTTAAAATGCTCATTAGTAGCATGACTGTTGGAATGGCCTCACATGTAGGTAGGTAATTCGAGCTGTGAAGTCAATGAGAAAACGGATTGTTCAGAGTGTGATGAGAACCTGTAGGCTTTTTTAGCTCACCTGTGGTGAGCTCTTACGATGGTGAAACGTCTGTCGTCGTTTTCCGTTAGCAGGGCACTTTTTATTACCGCTAGGGCTATTGATCTGAAAATTGGTACATATATCGGGTGTCCCAAAAAAAAGTGAACCGCTTTTTTTGACAAGTATTTTCTCAGCGACAGAGTGAACCGAATTCATTGGAATTTTTCGCAGAGTAACCTTAGGGTATCGTCAACAAGTCTGCAAAATATCTAGGAGATCGGTCGCAAATTATGCGAGTATTGTCAAATTCAAAACCGCATGTCAACACCTGCGTGAACATGATGAAGGTCACATTGCATAGCTCTGATATTGGATTTTTTGACATGCTGTTTTGAATTTGACAATACTCACGCAATGTGTGACTGATCTCTTAGATATTTTGCTGACTTGTTGATGATATCCTGAGGTTACGCTGTGAAAAATTCCAATGAATTCGGTTTATCTATCGCTGAGAAAATACTTGTCAAAAAACGGTTCACTTTTTTTGGGACACCCGATATACCCCTAGGCCATATGTCCTATGACACCAAGTTTCAGTCCGATTCGATTCTTGGCTTGGCCACCAGATGGCCAAAACAAAAAACACAAAAGGTGTAATAACCCCTGTACTAATGACTGGATCATCTCCAAATTTTTATCATAGGTGTATCTATGGAGGATACATAACATACATACCGGGTTTTTTATTTGACCTACTTTTCAGGGTTACAGATGTCAAAGTTCAGAATTTTGCCTTTTGGTGGTACGTTTCGTAACCGCTGGGGCTATTGACCTGAAATTTGGTACATACATACCCCTAGGTCATATGGCCTTCGGCACCATGTTTCAGTCCGATTCGATTCTTGGCTTGGCCACCAGATGGCCCAAACCCAAAACATGAAAAGTGCGAAAACTCCTGAACTAATGACTGGATCATCTCCAAATTTTTATCATAGGTGTATCTAATGAGGATACATGACATATTTAACGGGTTTGTGATTTGACCTACTTTTCAAGGTCACATAGGTCAAAGTTCGAAATTTTGTCATTTGGTGGCATGTTTCCTAACTTATAGGGCTATTGACCTGAAACTTGGTACATATACAACCCTATGTCAGTTGACCAATGACACCAAGTTTCGGTCCGATTCTATTCTTGCTTGGCCACCAGGTGGCAAAAACGAAAACTTAAAATTCCAATAATTCCTGAAATAAAGTCTGGATCGTCTCCTAATTTTCATCATCGGTGCACCTAATGAGAATACATAATAGGTTTTTGATTTGACCAACTTTTTAAGGCCACAGAGGTCGGTCAAAGTTCAAAATTTTGTCATTTGCTGGCAAGTTTCATGGCTATTTGACCTAATATCTTCTAACTTGTGTGATCAGGTGTCTGGGTACCCTCTCTAGCTGGAACTCAAGGCTTGCCCGGGAACATTTCCATTTAACATTTGTCATTTCTTCTTCTGGTACATTCACCCAGGTGAGCACATGATCCATGGACCATTTCATTTATCTAGTCATATAAAATAGTTTAACTTGAGAACAGACTGCAGAAAAATTCGGCTTGCAAGTTGTAATCATAAAGTGTTTACGGCTTACCGATTTCGTCAACGGCCAAGCCTTCTCCATATCCACCAATGTTCCTGATGAGCTCCCGTAGTTCCCTCATTTCCTCTTTCTCTGTGGTTTGTGGATCCACACACGACATGTAGAAATCTCTCATCTTTTTTTCAGCAGACCCTTCCTCTGCTTCCTTCCTGTCCTCTAAAAGTTGCCTCACCTTGTTGGTAATCTTCCTTCTAATGTAGCCGCTCATACGTTGCGGTTCATGCCGTGGTGGTTGAAATCCTCCACAGGCAAAGGCGTAGAAATCCTCACACGGATCAACGGATGTGTTCAGCAAAGCTTTGATCCTGCTCGCATCCGCCAGACATCTTTCTGTCATACAAATACTTCCCGCTCCAGTGATCGCCAGGCCAATAAAACATCCTAGGATGATACAGATCACCACTAAAATCACTACAATAACCGCCAGAACTATGATGGCACATTTGGATCTGCCTCTCGCCATGTTGTCTGACAGGTAGAACAATGTTCTTCCTTCAATGTTTTTGTAGATAGTTGATGAGTTTTCGTGAGTGCTGGTGCGAACGGAACAGGTACTGAGGCATTTTCGTTTACCTTGTTCTCCTTACATTCAGATCGAGCCAATGCCCGGGCCGACCGCACAGAAAGTTTGATAGTGCTTTCGGTGCCTATTGGCCGTTTAGTTACATGTAATGGGGAAATGCGTTAACTAATGGGTTATGAATGGTTGTCAGTGGTTGTCGATGGCCATGGGTTCGAGCCCAGGTGGAGGAAGATTTTTTCTTCATTTCTTTTCTTTTACGCAGGTTTTCTCTGTTTGGAAGTAAGGACTTGTCCCGCTATCGATTTTCTTTCCGCTGCCCAAAACAGCTATTCCCCAGCAACTGCACTCTCATTGTATGATCTGAACGTCACTTCGTGAACCGGTCGCCACCAGGCTTGTTTCTATACAATTTAATTCCAAAGGATTCAGCTGATCAGCTTTTTCCCATTTTGTCGTATTGTCACATTTACTGCCCATCTGATTCATTCATAGAATCAGTTCGTACACGTTATTGTTAGGATGTTTATCGATTAAAGTCAAAGAAACAGGTTGGTATATGTCCATTTCATCGCATCAGCCGGAGAGGTGAGGCAATAATTTTGTTGGACTACAATGAGGAAATGATGATACATTGTGGTTAGAATTTGTATTACATTTTTCCGTGATAGCATTATTGGGGGTCGGAGTAAAACATGGCGTATGGCGTATGGCGTATGGCGATTGGCGGATGGCGGATGGCCAGCACACTATATAGACTAGTTCCTTGTCGTTCCGCTACGTGACGCTACGCTACTACACTATAACGACAAGCACGGACCACCATCTTTTGTTCAATTAGTCGGAATTCCGCCTAATTCGTTTTTCCACATCTGCGCAGATTTCTGCGCAGGTTCTTATGCGTGGAGACGATTTTTATGCGTGGAGAGTGGAAATGTTCTAAATATAGCCTGGAACACGTGCATTTTGACGGTTGAACTACATGAACTGACCACTGACGTGACAGCAGCTGGATTAATTATGTTCGACTCTCACTGGGGTTGGAAACTGGTAAGTTTACGAGGGAGGAGGCGTGAGTTTTTTCACGGTATGTTGTATGTAGGCATACTGGGAGTCCTTTGTTTTTTCGTCTCGTTTTTGTGAGGGCAGATAGGCCTAAACTCTGCATGCAGTGCACACAGCAGCAGCGTGCACAAGTGTGCCGTTGTGGTAGGCCTTGCTTGCATCCATCACATACCTCCCCCACTCTGGCGGGTAGTCCTCCTGCTGGAGTGCGATTAGGCCTAGATCATGAAGTAAACTCCAAGAAAATCTGCGGAACAAAGCAGGGTTAATTGAAACAGTGCTGGGAAATACCCCGAGGAGTGCTAAAAATAGAATGTACTACGTCATCAATATGGTTCAAAATGGCGCCCCGTTCCTGTCTTTATATTTTCAGCCATCTATAAAGACAGGGTACCAGTCTACACACTATAGGCTCAGTTGCCGATAACTTAGGCCGACGGACTGAACAATGACCAAAACATCGAATAGGCCTAGATATGGGGATTCCCCAACGTGAATGTTGATGAGGCACGACGTAATGTTCGGGATTGAGTTCCGCTACAGGAAGTCCGCAGTGCAATTTACTGTGACTGTGTAAGGGCGGCCAAAGTACTATAGTACCGTACGTTTAAGTCATCTGGAGCTCGATGGGCGTATGTCAATCAACTAGACCACAATGAACTTAGGGTTTACTCTAAACGGTTCAACGCACATTGTTTTCTAACCAGCTGAACCTTGGTTTGAAATTGAACATACAACTAGGACTTGATTCGAAATTGAACACAGGCACTGGCGTGGGATTGGCTGGAAGTGTCCTGTCAATAAAACTCATGTCAATAGCCAGACTTCACCAACAATACCAAGGTCTGCCTGACATCCGAAGGTCCGCCCATCGAGCTCCAGATGACTCAAACGTACTATAGCATCAGCACGAGAGAACCAAGATTGGCCGAGAATAGATCTACCGGTACCCTACACAGCAAAAAGGGGCACTTTTTCTAGGGCCATTCTGAGGTGGTGAAAAACTATTTCAGTGCCAAGATGACAGTGGTCACCATGGTCACACCTGACGGCAGACGGGATAATCGGCGAGGGGTGGGTCAGTCAGGACCAGGTGTTTTTGTCTCGTACTGTTACTTGTGAATTGTTCGAGACTTCTTCAGTGAATCCAATAATGAACACAAGTGTAAGAATGTCTCTGACGTTTGCATAACTTCTCAAAATTGCTCAAATCAAAGTATCATCGGGTTAGAATAATAAAAATAATACGTTTTGACAGATGGTCAACAAATAAATGTGAAAAAAACTAGCGTTCTATTTGGCTGACTCGCCATTCGCCATTCGCCACACGCCATTCGCCATACGCCATGTTTTACTCCGACCCCATTATTGGCGCTGGTGAGTACGGAAGAGGCTACTCATGTTCCTCACTTGGGTGGGGTCCTTTACTTGCCCTTGGAAGGAAACAAGGTACAAGGCACCACGGCTTACTGTCCCATTCGACGGACTGAAGAGCCGGGAATCAAATCCCGAAATCCCATATGCCCGGGCTGGATTCGAACCCGGGATCTGCGGCTTGCTGAGCGGACGTGATAACCACTCGGCTATCAGGACTCCTGTGGTGTATTCATATTCATATTCTTAGACACATTTGGTGCAAAATGGCGTTGTCAAATTTATTCTGTCTCCTTGAAAAAACACTCGAAACCCCTCAAATGGCGACGAGGATGGGATTCGTCGCCATAATACCCACAGAGGCTTATTTCATTACCGTCGTCTGCCTTTTGGCGAGGCTGCGGCGCCGGCGATTTTCCAGCCTGTGATGGCGCTGATTTTCATGGGGTTGGACGGAGACGTTTGCCGATTAGATTATAATTATCGATTAGTAATTGTTGTGTAACATGGACACTTTTCGCCTGTTCAAATGTCCATTGGCAGGCAGCCTGACTGGCCAACTTTTAACTGCCTGTTCAGATATCCAGTGGCAGGCAGCCTGACTGGCCAGCTTTCAACTGCCTGTTCAGATATCCAGTGGCAGGCAGCCTGACTGGCCAGCTTTTAACTGCCTGTTCAGATATCCAGTGGCAGGCAGCCTGACTGGCCAGCTTTCAACTGCCTGTTCAGATATCCAGTGGCAGGCAGCCTGACTGGCCAGCTTTTAACTGCCTGTTCAGATATCCAGTGGCAGGCAGCCTGACTGGCCAGCTTTTAACTGCCTGTTCAGATATCCAGTGGCAGGCAGCCTGACTGGCCAGCTTTTAACTGCCTGTTCAGATATCCAGTGGCAGGCAGCCTGACTGGCCAGCTTTTAACTGCCTGTTCAGATATCCAGTGGCAGGCAGCCTGACTGGCCAGCTTTTAACTGCCTGTTCAGATATCCAGTGGCAGGCAGCCTGACTGGCCAGCTTTTAACTGCCTGTTCAGATATCCAGTGGCAGGCAGCCTGACTGGCCAGCTTTTAACTGCCTGTTCAGATATCCAGTGGCAGGCAGCCTGACTGGCCAGCTTTTAACTGCCTGTTCAGATATCCAGTGGCAGGCAGCCTGACTGGCCAGCTTTTAACTGCCTGTTCAGATATCCAGTGGCAGGCAGCCTGACTGGCCAGCTTTTAACTGCCTGTTCAGATATCCTTGGTAGACAGCCTGACTGGCCAGCTTTCAACTGCCTGTTCAGATATCCAGTGGCAGGCAGCCTGACTGGCCAGCTTTTAACTGCCTGTTCAGATATCCAGTGGCAGGCAGCCTGACTGGCCAGCTTTTAACTGCCTGTTCAGATATCCAGTGGCAGGCAGCCTGACTGGCCAGCTTTTAACTGCCTGTTCAGATATCCAGTGGCAGGCAGCCTGACTGGCCAGCTTTTAACTGCCTGTTCAGATATCCAGTGGCAGGCAGCCTGACTGGCCAGCTTTTAACTGCCTGTTCAGATATCCTTGGTAGACAGCCTGACTGGCCAGCTTTCAACTGCCTGTTCAGATATCCAGTGGCAGGCAGCCTGACTGGCCAGCTTTTAACTGCCTGTTCAGATATCCAGTGGCAGGCAGCCTGACTGGCCAGCTTTTAACTGCCTGTTCAGATATCCAGTGGCAGGCAGCCTGACTGGCCAGCTTTTAACTGCCTGTTCAGATATCCAGTGGCAGGCAGCCTGACTGGCCAGCTTTTAACTGCCTGTTCAGATATCCAGTGGCAGGCAGCCTGACTGGCCAGCTTTTAACTGCCTGTTCAGATATCCAGTGGCAGGCAGCCTGACTGGCCAGCTTTTAACTGCCTGTTCAGATATCCAGTGGCAGGCAGCCTGACTGGCCAGCTTTTAACTGCCTGTTCAGATATCCAGTGGCAGGCAGCCTGACTGGCCAGCTTTTAACTGCCTGTTCAGATATCCAGTGGCAGGCAGCCTGACTGGCCAGCTTTTAACTGCCTGTTCAGATATCCAGTGGCAGGCAGCCTGACTGGCCAGCTTTTAACTGCCTGTTCAGATATCCAGTGGCAGGCAGCCTGACTGGCCAGCTTTTAACTGCCTGTTCAGATATCCAGTGGCAGGCAGCCTGACTGGCCAGCTTTTAACTGCCTGTTCAGATATCCAGTGGCAGGCAGCCTGACTGGCCAGCTTTTAACTGCCTGTTCAGATATCCAGTGGCAGGCAGCCTGACTGGCCAGCTTTTAACTGCCTGTTCAGATATCCAGTGGCAGGCAGCCTGACTGGCCAGCTTTTAACTGCCTGTTCAGATATCCAGTGGCAGGCAGCCTGACTGGCCAGCTTTTAACTGCCTGTTCAGATATCCAGTGGCAGGCAGCCTGACTGGCCAGCTTTTAACTGCCTGTTCAGATATCCAGTGGCAGGCAGCCTGACTGGCCAGCTTTTAACTGCCTGTTCAGATATCCAGTGGCAGGCAGCCTGACTGGCCAGCTTTTAACTGCCTGTTCAGATATCCAGTGGCAGGCAGCCTGACTGGCCAGCTTTTAACTGCCTGTTCAGATATCCAGTGGCAGGCAGCCTGACTGGCCAGCTTTTAACTGCCTGTTCAGATATCCAGTGGCAGGCAGCCTGACTGGCCAGCTTTCAACTGCCTGTTCAGATATCCAGTGGCAGGCAGTCTGACTGGCCAACTTTTAACTGCCTGTTCAGATATCCAGTGGCAGGCAGCCTGACTGGCCAGCTTTCAACTGCCTGTTCAGATATCCAGTGGCAGGCAGTCTGACTGGCCAACTTTTAACTGCCTGTTCAGATATCCAGTGGCAGGCAGCCTGACTGGCCAGCTTTTAACTGCCTGTTCAGATATCCAGTGGCAGGCAGCCTGACTGGCCAGCTTTTAACTGCCTGTTCAGATATCCAGTGGCAGGCAGCCTGACTGGCCAGCTTTTAACTGCCTGTTCAGATATCCAGTGGCAGGCAGCCTGACTGGCCAGCTTTTAACTGCCTGTTCAGATATCCAGTGGCAGGCAGCCTGACTGGCCAGCTTTTAACTGCCTGTTCAGATATCCAGTGGCAGGCAGCCTGACTGGCCAGCTTTTAACTGCCTGTTCAGATATCCAGTGGCAGGCAGCCTGACTGGCCAGCTTTTAACTGCCTGTTCAGATATCCAGTGGCAGGCAGCCTGACTGGCCAGCTTTTAACTGCCTGTTCAGATATCCAGTGGCAGGCAGCCTGACTGGCCAGCTTTTAACTGCCTGTTCAGATATCCAGTGGCAGGCAGCCTGACTGGCCAGCTTTTAACTGCCTGTTCAGATATCCAGTGGCAGGCAGCCTGACTGGCCAGCTTTTAACTGCCTGTTCAGATATCCAGTGGCAGGCAGCCTGACTGGCCAGCTTTTAACTGCCTGTTCAGATATCCAGTGGCAGGCAGCCTGACTGGCCAGCTTTTAACTGCCTGTTCAGATATCCAGTGGCAGGCAGCCTGACTGGCCAGCTTTTAACTGCCTGTTCAGATATCCAGTGGCAGGCAGCCTGACTGGCCAGCTTTTAACTGCCTGTTCAGATATCCAGTGGCAGGCAGCCTGACTGGCCAGCTTTTAACTGCCTGTTCAGATATCCAGTGGCAGGCAGCCTGACTGGCCAGCTTTTAACTGCCTGTTCAGATATCCAGTGGCAGGCAGCCTGACTGGCCAGCTTTTAACTGCCTGTTCAGATATCCAGTGGCAGGCAGCCTGACTGGCCAGCTTTCAACTGCCTGTTCAGATATCCAGTGGCAGGCAGTCTGACTGGCCAACTTTTAACTGCCTGTTCAGATATCCAGTGGCAGGCAGCCTGACTGGCCAGCTTTCAACTGCCTGTTCAGATATCCAGTGGCAGGCAGTCTGACTGGCCAGCTTTTAACTGCCTGTTCAGATATCCAGTGGCAGGCAGCCTGACTGGCCAGCTTTTAACTTCCTGTTCAGGTATCCAGTGGCATATCCTGACGATAGCCTGACGCCTGGCCAGATTACAACTCTGCCTATTCAGCTGTCCAGCGGCAGGCCTGCCACTGTGCGGCCGGAAATTGACGTTTGGGAGTGTGTTGTATACGGTATGATCCTGACCGACCTGCTTCCCAGGGCAGCTAACAATCGTTTGAGGAGATGACATACGAGATGTACTTCCCTGGTATCAGGTTGTTCTTCAACTAAAGCCTCGTTTCTACTGCAAGTCCGGTGTAACGTTTTTCAGTGTGGCCCGAGTGCCAGTGTGAAATTACAATAGATTGACGGAATAAGGCACGACTTGACAATGAGCGACACATAAAGAAACAGTGAATCCGTTTCCCAGTGCGTTCCAAACAATGGGAGTCACACAGAAAAATGGCCGCACTGAAAAACGTTACACCTTCCCTCCCCAGTGTTACAGATGAAATTCATATTGATCTTGTACTGTGCAGAGATTTTTTGGAAAGACGAGTACGTGGGACGTGGCCTCCGTGTCACCAAGGAATATGTTTTTCCAGTAGATTTTGGCCAAAAAAGTGGCACAAAGGTCGCAATATAGCAAAAGTTGGTGTTTTGCCTCTCCCCCTTCCCCCACTTCCGCAGGACCGATGAATATGCAACTGATACGTATACATGTATATAAGGAAGATAAAAAAAGTTCACGGACTGTAAAATTAGTTACTTGGTTCCACAAAAAGGCTTCACCTTTGGATCCTCGCTAGGTAATCGGGGACTTCATGTTTAAAGCATGCGTGTGCGATGCCTGCATTGGTAATCTGGTGCGAGTATGACACATAGGCGCGATTCACTTGCGTTAGATTTGACTGAACATCGACGTTCGGCTGGTATGACACACAAATGACGTCAGAAAATACATTGTAATGGAAATCACCTGCGGCACCGCTGCGATTCACCGGCCAGAAAGTTCCGATACTTTCGGTCCTGTGAAACGCAGCGGTGAAATATAGCAATGCACCGCAACAACATGTATGTGTCATGTAAGATGTATTCCCTTTATTTGTTTCGATCTGGTACAACGCTGTGGTGAAATAAACGCATGTGGTAGACTCTAGTGCCAGCCGCGTCAATTATTGTCCAGTGACTTTGTTTCCCATTCGCTCGCAAGAACCCTTCTGGTGCTGGTCATTCATGTTCATGGTCATTGTAGAGGAGGCGGGGAGAATCGTTGACATTGTTAGGTCAGCGAGAGCCAATCATAGTTGTCCTATTCAATGAGGTGGTGGATGAGGGTTGGGCTTAGGCTGAGTTTACATCGAAGCACACGCGACACGAACACGCAGGCGAACAATGGCTTCACAAAGGATTCATCCCCATGAAACCTTTGTTCGCCAGCGTGTTCGTGTCGCGTGTGCCTCGATGTAAACTCAGCCTTACCGCGCTGCGTCTTCGTGCGCGTCTTTAGTGAAAGAAACCTAATGCGTGTACCTCACAATCGCTGCAGAAAGTCCGCTTAATCGATGCATTAGCAAGGCCGATGCACAACGGCATACACGGTACACTGTGTTACAAGTAGTTGATCAGTTGTGCTATCTCGAGGGGGATTCCTCCTTGACCATGGTCGAATATGGATATACATGTAAACTTTTGTCGTCACGCAGATCTCATCGAAGTCGGTTATATACCCTTTTCCCAAGAATGGATTACCACTTCGATGAGTCATGCGTGTTTCACTCAATAATAAACACGTAGGCCTACCTGCCTGCACATGTACTACAGTACATAAAAAACAGGCAAAATATTACGTTTGCTGTGAAACTCAACGAAAAGGACGGCAACAGTGTTTCAATGATGTTAAAGATTGATGCGGATGATAAACAATTAACTTCAACTTATGGACGCCTTTTCCTCTTTCTTAAGCATATTTCCGACAACAGTTTCGGGAGGAGTGAGCTTAGGAACTGCTTTGGGGCTGAGTTGACGTGTCCGTCCTTCAAGTTTCGGGCAAGTTTTCAAGTAACGAGTGGAAGCCTTTTTTGTTCAGATATAAACTGAGGCCACCAAATACTTGTTCGCGCATGGACTCTATAAACTGCGATGATACGAGTACACCATGATGGAAGAAACGAGGGAAACTTCCTATCAACATGTAATTAACGGCCGTTCATTCAGACATCCTGACTGGAACGTGTTAACAGTTTCCATTTTACACTGTGCTGTTGCGTGCTTTTTGAGGAGAGGATGTTTAACGGTAGCCTTGTGTGCTGTTGGCAACAGATACATGTGCAAAGGGCGTGAGAGGGAAGCAGCTTGTATGAAACAAGATTTTATTAGCAAGGGTAATTATTATTGTTCCATGTATCAGAAAAAGGTAAATTGAAGGAGAATGTGTTTGTGTATCCTTGTCGATGGAAACTTGAAGTACATGTAAAGGTCAATGGGGTAGCCTGGTTCCCAGGCCACCGTCTAATGGCGCTGCGTAGACGGAGGCCAGGCAGTAGCCGCTGTAGCAAGATGAGATGTGACGTCATTACCCCAGGGATGAACTATTTTGGGCAGGAGACAAAGCCAGCCTACCTATTCTGAGTAATCAATTCGACCAAGAAAAAAAAATTAATGCTCGTTCTTTTCACCAATGTTGTATGTATCTAGTATTAATTATCTAAATCCACGTTTTTGTTCTATTATTATTCCCGAATTCCCCCTGACATTCATTTGTCAGATTAATTGACGCTATAAATCCCGAGGCCATACTCTTTACCAGGAATTCCTGGTAAACTCGCGGCTACTGCCTGGCCACCGTCTACGCAGCGCCATGAGACGGTGGCCAGGGAACCAAGCTAGTCAATGGGGAACCAGCATGACGGTTTAACCCAACAGGTCGGCGCTGCGAACAGTGTCACCAGAGCAATTTCATTGACATCATGTTAGGTGTCATGAAAAAATGTAGACTAGTACCTGATCCTACCAACCTGCGCGCTGCAGTCGGACGTGGCTTGTTTGGTAGGACCAGTATTGGCCGCCGTTTGTGGAGGAATTTAGACAGTGACGTCACTTGGAAATTGTATGTAAATTATGTAAATTTATTCAATTCTCAATACGGCTGACGTGCCGGAATGCAGATAGAAGTCCCAGTTCTGTTAAAAAGTAAAAAATTAGTAAAATTTTAGTAAAATGTTAGTAATTCTAGTAAAATTACTTCATGAAGTTCCCAAGTCAGTAATAGAATTACATGTACCAAGCCTCAAAACAGTGATTGGACATTCCCTCTTCTTACTAAAGTCATCTTCACCACTTAGATACAAAGTAATAAAAACCATACCATTTATACCACCTATAAAATATACTAAAGAGAAGGGTATTATTTGCTACAGAAATGTCTTAAAGTATGTAGTAGTGGTATTCTACAATGTTCCTTATATAGTTGTTCGTGTTTATGATGCAAGCAACAAAATCTATGGGTTAGCGTATAACTCCTCGTTCTACAGACCGGAACTTTCTTTTTTTCACAAGGGGTGGTACAAACAGTGCATAATATTCAAAGCAAGAAGCAACTTCATACTCTATGACATACTTGAAAGTCGATTATTTGGAATAATGCACTTACCTCGAAAAGCCAGGCAGTGTCTTAGACAGTCAAACATTCAGGACCTGGACGTCACCGGCAGGTGGTGGTATATTTATTGTAGGGAGAGAGGAAGGGCGAACACGGTTGCTCATGTTGGTGTGTATGCCATTCGAGAACGAAAACGGGGTAAAAATGCGGTGGTTACAGTGAAGTACCTGATGTCACATATTTTGGAGTGTAATCATGCAAAATTTTGTCGTTATGTTCCGTTTGTGACATATCAAGGCTATCTGTTGATGCAAGAATTGAAAATCGGTCCTCGTAGACGAGTTGTGACGAATATTTATCTAAATTTTCTCAAGTCTGCAAATATCAGCCGAAAACTTGCAGCTGTCGTGAAAGGTGAACCGGCACAAACACGTCGTCATCCAATACAAGATGCTGATCTGATGACGAAGATTTTGTTTATTTCTTGGTCTGAAAACCCAACAATGATTCTCGCGTGTGAATATGCAGCTTCACCGGAGAAGGTTTCAAAACCGTGCGCCATCAATAAGGTTATATTGGGCGGTTTTTCCCGTCTACACATTCGTGAAAGGAACAGCCATAAGCCATGCAAATCTGTATGTTGGACGAACAATAAGGGCTACATATTCGATCCAAGAGTTATCTCTCATAAAGACAACGTTATTGTTCATAAATTGATCGTCTTCGGCAGGGACTGAACGTGCAAGAGGCCTATTACTTGGGCATGATACCCGTAACCTGGTGATGGTTTCCTGCTCGCACCATTCTCCCATATGCGTGCCGCACATGAGCGAATATTTCAAGCGATTTTCTTTGCGACTGTCCAGTAGACTAAAAACGGCCAGATTTGGTGGAGCATTTGCGGTTTATCGTCGCACCGAGTGACCAATTGTTCTGGTTGCCCGACGCCGAACACGGGTTATTCGCGGTAGTTCACCGCGAACAGCCCGTGCTCGCGATTCGGGGTCCATCGGCGGTGTATTCGCGGGTAGTGTAGACTAGGCTTAAGGCCCGCGCACACTGCAAGCGAACTGGCGAAGTGAAGACCGGCAAAGTCAAGCCAACACAGCGCGAAAAAAATATAAAATTTAGGTCTCGTCGCGCGGTCGCCAGCGCTGATCGCTCTCAGTTTGTCCACGCCAATCCTTCCAGAGTATTTAAATATTTTCGACACATAGCTTGGCAAGATTTGTTTCCCGATTTCGGTTGCAGTGTGTGCGCGGCCTTATTCACAAAGCTCTTGCATCTTGAAGCAACTCGCGGCAACTATGGAAGCAACTCGGAGTGACTGCATTCGGCTCGGCCTCGCCCGGCCTCCTTCGGGTACTTCGGGATTTGTCGGGAGTCCGGCTCGGTTGTATAACAATACGCGCCATCTTGAAACGGAAGTGGGTCCTCAGTTCCGGCGATTTACTAACCCATTCGTCCGCCGGATAGTGCCCAGGTGATGGTGTCTAGAATTACACGATATACGCATAGTTTTTGAAAATTCATCATTGTATATATGAATTACTTAAAACTATAGATTTATGCGTACATAAGATCAAGAAAAGTATGATATTATGTTGCTGGATGCTGCATGTTATCTCCCAGTGGTTTCCATGGTTCCCGGAAAGTAGTGCTCCTAACGCGGATGAATGTCTATCCAAGATGGCGGTATTCTTCATACAGTAGAGATACATGTACTTTTCGTCTCGTCAGAAGTGAAACATCGAAAAAGTATCTCACAACGTAGAATGGGAGTGACTGATCAGTTGCCGATTTTGTCGACCTGGGCGCGCTTGCGTCTCCGAGTAACTGCTGGATCCGCTAGTTGCTGTTCGAGGTAACTTTCAGTTGCTCCGATTTCTTCTCAGTCGCTGAAATGTCGACCTGCCCGTGGTGTTTTTTTATCTGCGACGGATCCGTCGAGTTGCTTCAAGACGCAATGTCGACCTGTGGGCACCTTTAGCAGTTAAGAATTAATAAGATTCCAGGAGCTATTGTGCGTCAACCATTGAACAATGGTTTAAGAGGATGCTGCGATTGCGCAACTATAAGTATGCTTTGTGAATAAGGTCTGGTCGTTTAAAAATACAATTCGAGTTTTTTTTCACACGTTTCATCGTTCCCTGAAGGTACGTACGTCGTTTTCCTTTACAAGACAAGGTAACATATCTTTATCACCAGCATTACACCTGTCGGTATACATGTATGACAAAATAGCATTCTTTGAAGCGTCCGGTTATCTCCTTGTTTTAAAAAAAGGAATGGAAAAAGCAATAGACGTCGTGCAGGCCTATCGCTTGCACAATGGTTCGTACCGATTGACCACAACTGTCATGATCCCTAACCATGGCAAGCACGAGATACGATCACCTATCGCGTTTCGAAATGTACCTTTTCTCCTTTCATACGCAAACGCATTGTTTGAAATGTATGCATCGGATCAGAAAGTTCACCTGTGGTTTAAAGTTCCCGCTGGTGATAGTTGTCTACGGGGTTCTGTTCATATGAGACCACCGTTTTTTCATAGGGGATACGTTATGATCAGATGTGAGAGGGACCAGCGCCGTCATCATGACACGGTGTACAAGATAAATAACTCATCCAGGAAACTAAAAGAAATAGTTCTGGTAGATGGCATCGAAATACCAAAGAAACCTTGGCTGAACTATTTCCGGATATCATTTATTAACTTACATGATGCAATAGGTTTGGCTACCTCTCAATACGGTGGGTTTGTTCTTCTCTTCCAACGAGCGAGGAGGTATAGGTACATTCATAAGGCTTTGTCCATGACGGTGTGTAAACCGAAGATGATTATAGATAAAGTATGGACGAAAAAGTCTATAATCATGGCATTATTTTACTGTTCAGATAAGCTGATAATGCAAGGCTTCAGACTGCGATGCCAGCGATCAGTGCCCAACCAACGACTAATGTTCCAGAAGGTGGAAGTAACAGTTAATCAGCTAATTTCAAAAGACCAGGATAAATATTTTTGGATAGATAGAGATGGGAATTTTATTATTGTGTTTGAGGCTCACATTGAAAAGTTCACTGCTGTTTGATTGGGTGTATTAGGGCCGTTTAGGCGACAAGCCAAAAACACATTCAGATTCAATCCGATTGGATCCGATCGACCCGAATCGGGTCTCATTTGCGTTTAGACGAGATTTGAATATGGTCGTATGTGGTCCAATGTGCATTCGATCGGATCGCATGTGGATTTTTGCCTGTCGTCTAAACGGCCCTAATATGAAAGGTTGCAGTTTTTCAGCAGTGCCGTGCTCGACCCGGGTCGAACCTACCTCCTGTTGGGGGGTTCGGCCCGGATAAAAGTAGCACCGTGCCGAGCCCAGTTGTGCCGTGCCAACCCATTTTTACTATCACTTTTTTTACACGTAGTGTAAAAGGGGCCCTAGAGGTTTTTGTTATTGGTTAAATTGTTGTTTACCCTTCGTTGAACGTCCTATGCCTTCATGTAAAGCAAAAATCAAATCCTTTTCAGCGTATTGCAGGATATTTTATTTCAGCGTTGTACAAAGATAATTTACACTCCCGCATTTTGCTTAAAATTTCGATATAAAACAAGTTACAGAGATATTCGAATTGATTTTAACTAGCGTTTGTGTACGTTGCAGTATTCTGCAGAAATAAAAAGGCATCCGGCAGAATTCATTTCCAAACTGACTTCATGGATTACCAAACGTCACACTGGTCCTTCGGGTTCATCGGGGAACCGACCGGGCAGTCAAAAGCCTCGGAAAAGTAGGGATCATTAGCATTGGCCCCGTTTACCCTGAAATCAGAGAAGTTCTTCCCTTTAAAAAATCATCAAGCCAACCTCGACCACCCGATCGACGACATTGCAAATGGATTCTCAGTATATTTTTGAAGATGTTAAGTAATACGCCGATTGCCCTTACCTTGCGTATCGCCATAGACTGTCTTTCGTGCACCACATCTGTAAAGAAAAGCGTTTGTGCAATATACAATTCCGTATACATGTACCAGTGAACACACGAAATCCAGCAGTTTTTCTTGCTTCGGATCGTTTATATGGTCATTGGTAGAACGCAGCGGAGAACTTGTTTGAAAAAATACATGTATAATCTTATTTTTGTGAGCGTCTGTGCAAATTTCAAAGTAGGGACGATTGCCCAATAGGCTACCTTCACTGTTAGTGTCATATTCCTCAATCAGATTTTGATCAGGTTAGGTTAAAGTGCTACATGCGGGTGTACACGTTTTAGTCCTATACATATACATACCGTAGAGTCGGTTCTATAACATCAATGCATTATATGCCGAAGTCCCGCCCCAGTTCATTACTATGTCAAAGCCCGGTTTCCCGCCTGCACTGGTCGACCAATGGCGCACAGAAGAAGGCCTAGTCAGTTTCTTGCGAATAAGACATGAGGTGGTGGGACATCACTAGGCCTATGAAGTCGGTCAAATGCCGCAGTATACAACTTGTATCAATAAAGAATCCAAAGCTTTTGTCAACCACTGACAACAGAGCCGTGCAATTCTTGAATGCATGGTGAAATTGATCTCTATTCCATGAAACCACAAATCCGTAAATAGCGCCTAGTACTGACGGCCTATTCAAATCCCCGTCACGAATGTCAGTCTTGACCAACATGTGACCAGTACGTAGTAAAATGGGCGTTGCTAATCTTGAATTTTGGATTGATGTTATAGAACCGACTCTACGGTATGTAGGCCCCGAATCCATATTTCCAGATGAAAGTCGTTATAAAAAAAATTGATAGTGCGCAGTGATCGACAACCTCGATTACGTTTTGCTAAATATAGCTAAGCTGAGTGTCGGTGGTAAACATTTCCGAGCCGATTATTTTCGGAGGTGAATTTACGGGTAGACCTATTCACTCTGTTTACCTGTGCCATCGCTACGTGAAAGAGCTGTTGTCTTGTGTAGGGCAGACCCGGCAGCAGGTCGTCCTCCGTGCCCTGTTCAGCCACATGCTTGAGGTATGCCTGGAGAGGATCGAGAAAAAGTGCCGAATAAAAACAGTATGATATTCACGGTGCCTATAGGCCTACTTACGCAATACAGTGTAGTACTATAAGACAAAAAGCACCGGTCCCTTTGACTCTGAACTTCCTCTTGATATATACAGGTGTTCCAAATTTCAGCCTACCTCCCATGCCCACTTCAGGCCAACTATATCCGAAATTCCCTGCGTTTGATACATGGAATTTCTCTCTTCATCTGGGTCCATTTCATACCACTTCGTGTCACCAGGGAACACTGGTTCAGTGTTATTGGTGGGCTGAAAAAGTAACACATTCTCAGCTTAAATAGACTGCCTGGTTCCGTTTTCAGGTAAGGTTATTCGATATTTTTGGACCTCATAGCCCCGTCTAAATACCTGCATCTTGTTAAAACGTCCCTCTAAACACCTGGATATTGTATAAAAGATGTGATACTTTTGACCAAAGAAAGTGTTTGATAAACAAGGCATTAAGTACTGTATAGAGGTTCTTCACGTGACGTCACAGCCCCAAATATCCGCCATATTGGCCGTCAAATGACGCAACGTCACAGCATCAACACAGCGTTTTTGACGTGGTTTGTACGTTGTCGGCAGTCATCGGACCTCTTTACACTGTTCTACAGCAAGCCGTATGGACGATTCGCTTTGTTTTCAACACGGTTTTCACACCAGACCAACTACTTATGCTCAAAAACTGTGAGAGGTAAAGTGATTTGTTAAGTTGTATGCTCCCAGTGGTCTGTACGGGCCGCTGAATGTTCGAACCGAGAACAAGATGGCGGCCTCCGGCCAGGCTTCATTTTGACGGCCAGTATGGCGGCCGTGTGACGTCAGTGAAGAACCTCTATAAAGTTGGCCGAGGTTAAACTAGGCCTACATGTACAGTCGGTCGTACCTTTTTCCCCGACCCCGGGTAGTCAATGGCGTTATAATGCTTGACAACACAGGTCGCGGCTTCGACCAAGGCAGGCATATCTCCAGCAGTCCTATTGCCCCACTCCGTAAACGTTGCTGCAATGTAAAAAGAAGTGTGGTTATCGACACAAGATGGTCAGGTAAGCCGGAACAAAGTATTATGCTCACAGCAGTCTTTCCAGACTTTTTTCGAAATGGAAGTATGGTTACCAGCCTACCTGAACGGTAGACACTTTACATGTAGTTAATTATCTATGCACATTTACGTCGGTATAGTAGGCCTATGAGTTGTTCAACATACCTAAGAGGCCGTCGAAGTCATGCCCGAACTCATGGCCCATGATAGCCCCCAGTCCTCCATAATTAAGATACCTGCAAAGAGGAATTATCAACACGAGCATATTGACCCGTGGCGAGCACATTTTGAGGGAGTGTGTTTATCCTTGAATATCTTGTGGTCGTAGAGGGCCTGTTGCTTTATTGATGAGTGTGTTTGGAGAGGGATAATTTCATGGCTAAGAATTCATTTGTTAAAGCCGCACACTATGCACCGCTACTCACTCTCCAGTTCGGCCGAAATAATAGTGCAACCTCATCTACAGGCGTGCGTACGATAATATCGCAGGCCGGAGTGGACACAATTCATATTTAATGTCCACATTAATTCCGATTTTATGTCCACACTAAATCAACCAATCGCAGCTGAGTTTTTAATGTGGATATAAAATCGCACTACTTATTTAATGTCCATATAAATTCGTATTTTATGTCCCCATTAAATCACGAATTAATATCCACATAAAATCGACCAATCACGGATAAGGACTTTTGGACGGATGTGAGTGTTATCGATCGCTTCCGTCAACAATTCCATTGCTTCCGTCCAAAAGTCCTTATCCGTGATTGGTCGATTTTATGTGTATATTAATTCGTGATTTAATGGGGACATAAAATACGAATTTATAAGGACATTAAATAAGTAGTGCGATTTAATATCCACATTAAAAACTCAGCTGCGATTGGTTGATTAAGTGTGGATATAAATTCTTGATTTAATGTGGACATAAAATCGGAATTAATGTGGACATTAAATATGAATTGTGTCCACTCCGGCCTGCGATATGCGTAGTGTATAGAACCATAGAACCACATATTATAGCATTATCCTGCATCGAGGTTTTGGGAATCCCCTTGGGGAATCCCCAACGCTGTGTGTAGTCTTGCGCAGCTAGCCACACAGTACTGCTACGGTTCCCCAGATTTGAAACAGCGGCTGGGTGACCGAGACTAGGCTCGTCGATTATAACCCATCTGTCTATAGTGTCTGGCTATAATCGTTTACCATCAAATCCATGCGCAGTGAGTGAGGAGCAGTTGCGACTTTCAAAACAGCAGCATCACGTCTTACACCTCTTCAACCTCATAATGTCAAGATGACCCAGATCCTTGGTATAGGTTCATACCCTACTGTGTATGGTAGGTCACTGACATTCCGAGAATGTCTGTCGTGTAGATGGCAGCACACGTCACCACACTACTTATTTTATCTCTTTTTCATACAAATAATCACTTCATTTAAACCAAAATACCGTAAGGACACTCTCCTCCTATTGTACTGTACACATAGGCCGCTCTCCGTAGGCTTCGAGCCCTAACTAACGAGGAGATAGGGCACAAAATCCGGTCCACCCGAACTGTGTATAGTCATTACATAGCAAGGTATAGCAGATAACAGGTCAACTCAGGTTGATAACATATCCAAGATGGCTACCGTCCATTAAGATTCTAAGCAATTTCAGCCAATATCACTAGAAAGGATCTGAATTGAGATACCTACTCTTGAGATGAAGGGTTGTAAAGTGGTTCTTGAGCAATTCCCCAAATAATTGCTGGAAAAGAATCGGATTTGGGTCAGGAATATCAAATGAGGCAGTGGTTTCGTTTGCCTTGGTATGTCTACAATGTACGTACGACAATAACGATGTACAGGAGAGCAGTTAGCACAGGAGATGTACAGGATGTACGATGTACAGGAGAGCTGTTAGTATAATTCCTCCAAGCTATATTTTATAAACCCCCTTTCCTTTCAGCCTAGTCAAGCCTTACATTCACTAGTTACATTTCTGTTAGGTTGAGCAACCAATTTTTGGGGCTTGTACTCGCTTTTCTTTCCTTAATTGCTGACACGTCCTGTTTGGATTGGGTTCAGATCTACATTTGGGTTTCAGCTCAGTCTGTTCTAGAGTTTCGGATTGTAAAGTTCCAGCCTGAAGAAGGACCCTGGTTGGGGTCGAAAATTCGCAAACATTCTGGAAATTGACTTTATATTTATCATCGTACAGGAGAGCAAGCTGCAAAAAGCTATAGCTTTGCCATAGCTTTTTTATAGGTTTTCTAAGGTTTATACGATTTCTCACCAATGCCTCCTCTAATAACTTCGTTCCATGCATTCACTATCGTTACTTCAGGTGACCTGAAATAATGAATGTGGTTCATTAGTAGGAAGAACGTACATGCAAGTTTCGAGGTAGAACGGAAATGGCGCAAACTTAAAGCGAATGGCTCGCGGGGTTTGTTTACATTTTTGGTGGTACCTTCCATAGAGAGTGAATCTAGCCTCCAGGCAAAGCCGCGCTCCAGCCATATGCAACACCTGTGCAAATATGCGAATGTAAACACTGGGGACGAGGTTCCATTAAAAATTTGTTAAAATGGGTTAATGACGTTTTCAAATTCAGTAGGTCAAGATGTACATTTTGTACTATTCCCATTGATTTTGAAGCGGCAGATTTTGCAGAATGCGCCTGCGAAGTTTGGCTGTCTAATGCATTTCCCATTAAACTAAAATCTTTCTTTTGCCTTTTTCTCAAAATGGTGCTTGATATCGATGACCAACTGTCATGGCGCCACAACAAACCCCGCGATCCATTCGCTTTAAATCCAATCCGATGTGACAGGGATCATAGTCCCCTGGCTCGAAACAAATCCGGGCCCTATTGTACTACCCGATCAACCTGCAGTTTTCCTTTGAGAAGGATGATATCATTAACCCTGACCAACACCCATCCTCAGTGTCGCCTCGTGACGATCAGTGACGTCACTTCCTTTTTCGCGGCGGGAGCGTTCGGTCGTGTGTTTGTCGGGCTCCGTTTTTCGAGGTAAATATCTTCGATTTCTCAGGAGGTTTCCCGATTTTGAGGAGACATGCGGACTTAATCCCTAGGACGTTGACCCCTGTCACACCGGACCTTATTCACAAAGACCTCGTAACTTCTTACGCAAATCCTTTGGTGAACAATGGGTTGCCGGCAAAAAATGAACAAAATTGTGAGAGCTTCGTGAATAAGGTCCCTCATACTCACAAAATGTACAACACGAAATCTATTGTAGGCTCCCTGAGGGCCAGGGCCTGCATCTGATCCTTGAACCTTTCAGCGTTTATCTTGTTCACCAGAAACGGCACCGATGACTTGATTGTCAACTGAAAGAGAAGAGATTTAAAGCCACTCTGTTCATTCAGAAAGTGCTTAATAAGTTCGCCGACGTTAGTGTAGTGTAAAATGTACTATGCTCTATCTGAATACATTAGAGCTCTGCCTGCAGTTTTTTCGATGTGTGTGCTGAAAGTATCAGGCAAACATTTTTGGGACCTTCACGAAATTGTGATACTTCTCATGCCTCTACCTGCATTCCCCTAACACTTTGGAAATACCGCAAAATTTAGTATAGAGGGACTTTAAGGTTTTGTGATACTTACATGCTTATAAAACCCGTTCAAGAACTTAGTATCTGTGACACGTTTTGGACCGCCTATCATCACCACCTTGTCTCTGATCTGAAATATAATTATTTATAAAGAAAGTCGTGAGGTTTTTGTTGGATACAATGTACATGTACATGTATATGTGAAGCAAGTATTGGAAGATTTTCGGCGCGACTTCATTATGAATACAATGTTGTGTTAGTGGCATATTCTTTCTGCAGAATCAACATTAAAAGAGTTGTTATGTGATATTGAATTACGTATTCATCGTATCCATGACGTAACTCCGACAGTGTCCGCCATTGCTGACGTCGCCGTAATGACGCAAGGGTGGTGGGCAAATTTCATTGCTTTGCTGAAGAAGCTGGTGGGCAAAAACGCGCAACGTCACAACGTCATGTAGGCCTGGGCCTACCTCATGGATACGATGAATAAATTAACATAAAATGGGTCAAAATACACAAAACGTCATTTCCAATTACGTACATGTAGCTGCTTGAAAACTACAATAATTATGTTTACTTGCATATTGACCCACGGCGAACACATCTTGAGAGAGTGTGTTTGTCGTTGAATATCCTGTGGTAGAGGGTCGGTTGCTTTATTGATGAGAGGTTGCTAGGAATCCATTTCTTAATTGTTAAAGTCAAATCCATGAGCGGTGAGGAGCAGTTGTGACTTTCAAAAAGCAGCATCATGTCTGGTTTACTACACCTCTTCTGTCAGCCTTGTAAGCCAAGATGACCCAGATTCCTGGTATAGGTTCACATGAGTCCTGTATTGGTTCACGTAGTGACCATTATTTTCATACCGGTTTTGCCCGATTCACTCTTCGATCGCGCGGTTATTCACATTACCATAACCAGGGCTTCGCACTCACGCAGGAAACTTTCATTGTGAGGCTGAAGATTGGAAGCCAATAAAATCGGATAACCTTCGATAAAGATGAACTTTTAGTGAATAACCTTAATAAGTCAAAAGTAGATATACATTTGCTGCTTCGGATTTCTTCTGGGGCCATAATATTCGTTAGTTGACCTAAAAATTGCGTTTAATGCCCAGTGCATTCGCGATATCCAATACATGGCAGAATAACACAGGTAGGACGAGCCTATATTGGAAAGCGTAGGGGTTTCAGGATTGTTAGGTAAATCAACATCACAAACGAATTTGCTGTTTGCGTAAAATGATACATTTTGTGGGAGAAAGGTTACAATAAACTACCCGCTTTTTGAGAGAAGGTATGAATTATTAATATGTAGATAACTCTTCATAAAAGGCCTAGTTAGAAATCAACACGCCTTGCCTGCCTCCCCTCTGAATAATGAGTCGATCTTCACCACGTGGGTGAACAAAGCAGGCTACCGGTCGTCGAGTGTAGGTAATCGCCTCCTGGATAGCACTGCCTGGATTCTACGTGTAGTGCCATAACTTCTCTGGTGGCAAACCAATGAACTATCCTTAGGGGCATGTCGGGTGGAAGTTCAGAATTTCTAAAATGCTCCCCCAGTATCCCTCAATTGCGATATTTTTTTCGACACTAACTTCACTACGTGAACCTAAACGCCACCAGGCTTGTCTGTTTACCAGCCACTCGTAGGTCACTGGCATTCTTGTAGATGGCAGCACAGGTCACCACACATCTGATTTTATTTCTTTTTCATACAAATAACCACTTCATTTAAAACCAAAATGCCGTAAGGGCACTCTCCTCCTATTGTACTGTACACATAGGCCGCTCTTCGTAGGCTTCAAGCCCTAACTAAGGAGGAGATCGGGCACAAAGTCTGTTGCACCTGAACCCGGTACAGTCATTACATAGCAAGGTATAGCAGATAACAGGTCAACTCAGGTTGGTAACAAGACTTTTTTGAAAGCTGTCTACCCCAGGATCCTACACCTGGATGCAGATTTTCTCTTAACACGATGTTTCCGCAGTATGCCATATAAGGATGTGTGCTAAATAGGTTATCACGCCATGGAGTTGTATGTATTGAAGGAGATATCCTCACTTACCCTGTTTTCCATGACTTTCTTCAACCGGTCATCCAGCCAGTTCGCCCCAAGTCCGATGGTTCTCTTGATAAGAGCCTCGCGAACCTCTTCCAACATTTGTTTTAACTATATAGAACAAAGGAGGCAGAATTATGAATGCCGGGGATGGAGGACGGGAGAAAAATTTCGTAATGCAACCATTCAATTCAAGTTTGCAGTATGATAAAAAGGTTTACCTTCTTGTCCGTGGTAACCGGCTGTTCTCTTGCGTTTTCCACCATAGCGAGGACGGCTGAGTTAAAGGCGATTCCGAGTTTGTTGAGACAAAATTGCCATAAAGGCTGTCCTCGCCACCTTTTGCCGCGCCATTCTGAAATCAAATGACAACAGTCCTTGCTCCCTCATTTTTGCCCAGCAAATACAACGGGGTTTTCAAGCAATGGTGTTTACTCATTCAGGAGAACGAATAGAACGCGCCCGAGTGTAAATTTATTTGCGACGTGAAAAATCCGAATTTTAGCACCTCGGAGTCGGAGCGGGAGTGGGAGTCGGACCAGATCTTAACCTTATACTTGACTTCACCATTGGACACGAACTCTAATCCTAACCATTAACCTACAACCTGCACTTTATACCGAACTGCAGTTGCACCCATTTGCACCCTTTGTTCACATTTCTTGGTCCGTTCTGGACTTTTTGTAGTTGTGAAATAGCCAATTACCGACTGTCAATGTCCACATCATATATCATATCATATCATTACACGGCGTCGTAAACCTCCTGGGTTTTTGCCGAAGGTATGGTGTCCACGACAGGCTACAGTCCACCTGCGTGGGACCTTTTACTTACCCTGGCATAGACACTCAGGAACAAGGGACCACGGCTTCTATTCCCATCCGACGGACCCTCAATATTTCACAATTTTTTCACGATTTTTTTGTATATAAAGTTTGAAAAGTTTAAAGTTTGGGTTTATAGTCTGATATCAACAACGGTAGAGGTGTCATCCGACTTCACACTTTATATGCCTCGCGCCGACCCATTGCAGTTTGGTAGTCAAGCGCGCTAACCGCTCGACCACCGGGCTGAGACACTTACCCCACGTTGCAGTGGTTCCAGCATCCTTGATACATCGCGGCATGGCACCTGCATTCTTGTTCAAAAATTGGTAAAGTAAAAAGTTTCGTAGTTTCCTGAAAAACGAACATTTTTAGGAAGGATCTTTTATAAATACATGTACAGTTGCAGTTGGATCTCACTCATATAGAGGGTGGTCCGAAAAATGCACAGGCATAATCCCACTACCCCACAGTTCCAGACTATGAATGGTGGGTAGGGAATCTTTTTTAGAAGAAATCCAACAGCAAAAACTGTTGTTATGTTGTTGTAGTTACACTTAACGCCCATCTTTTATAACAAGATGACATTGTAAATGTCGAATGGTTCCCGATGTAGGCCTACAGGTGATTCTTCCGGTACATGAATGGTACATTGATATAGATCATGATACATTGATAGACATAAGTGACAGATGGATTACGATGATGTCAATAGAACTTGATCTCATGCCAGTAAATTCATCGCGTAATTGACCATGGCTTGATATCTGATGGTTCTAGAACAAAATGTACCCGGCGAAATGGTACTGGACAAAATGTACCTAGTACATGGTACCTTTTGTCTGGTACAGGTGCTTCTACCGGTACATGAATGATACATTGATAGAGATCAATGCACATTGATAGAGATCAGATAAAAAGGTACGGTAATAATAATAAAAAAAGGTACCGGTAAAAAGGTACTAGTAAAGGTACTAGGTAAAAAAGGTACAGGTAAAAAGGTACTGGGTAAAAGGTACTAGGTAAAAGGTACAGAAAAAAGGAATTAACCTAAGTGTGCCTGATATCATGCCTCTGCCTGTACCTGTACCACAGGCAGAGATATTTCAAATTATCAAGTTCGACCTTGACCTCTGACCTTGACCTTGACCTCTGATGACCAAGGTCATTGCATAATCGAAATGGGCATCCTCAATAACCTAAGTATGGGTGATA